>JAZHYW010048841.1:0-18712 GCA_037355805.1 Ixodes ricinus
ACGAAAGACCGGCACTCATTCCATCCTCGTGTACTTGATCCGTCCTCTTCCCTTGACGGCCAGGAGCCGCTCGTCGAGCGACGACAGACTTCGGAGACAAGCAGTGGCGTAACTGGTTATGATCGGCGCCCACGGCAAATGAAATTTGCGCCCGCTCATAGCCCATGGCAAAATGAAATTTCGCGCCCTCACGTAGCCTCGCTGCCATTTTTTTCCGCCGGGCACATGTGGGGTGGACTCGGCTCGGTCGCCCCCCCGGGTGGCGCCGGGGCACTTGCAACCCCCCTAGTTACGCCACCGGAGACAAGGCAAGGACGATGTCAGATGCGAGCCTGAAGGATTTTGGGAGGGCGAGTTCGGGCTGGTTGTACGTTCTCAAAGTAGAAACGCCTCCAAAGACAGACATAAGAAAATACGCACCGACAGGACATGGCGTACCCGAGCTGAATTCTTGCTTTTTAAATCACGGAAGTCGAAAAAAGAAAAAAAAACAGTGAAAAAAAAAAAAAAAGGCTCGGCCTTTAACACATGACTCGCTCATTGCGGATATACGCCTTAATCGTGAGCGATGAGGGAAGGCCGCTGGTCACCGAGATCGTTGCCGTGCGCTTTGGGAGAGAAGGTGTCCATCGGACTTTCGCGCGCAATATTTTTGTTTTTGTTTGCTCATCACTTTAGTTTTTTTAGAATCTGGTTTGCATTCACAGCGGGTCACAATGTACTCGCTGAGTGAGACGGGGGACCACCTGGTTGGCGGCGAGAGTGCTATTTCATTTTCTGTCATTGGTGCTCCTCCCCGTCTGGCCCACCTACATCCTCCGACGGGACGGGGGAATTTCAAACATCACACCATTCTGACATTCACGCAGCTGAGCTGCGTCATCTTCACGCAGCTGGAGCCTGCGGTTGCATATTCCTTCTGTCGCTGCCGCCAGAAGAAATATGCACCTTACCAGCGCTCTGCAAGCGTGCATACACGCCTGGCGCATCAGTCGCTACGCCATGCTGACGCAGCGCTTCCTCTGGCATTTCCCAAGAAGCGAAGATCAAGCCACGCGAGGACGGCAGTTGTGAAGCCCGCGAGAGTTGGGCGAGACCGTCACACTCCTTTAACTGCAGCGAAACTAGGGGCCGGGTGTCGATTAAAGTATATCATCCCGATTAATCGCCACCCTTTAATCGATTAATTAATCGATTAATCGGTTTCGTTCGTTCCCATGCAAAACAAATAAAAAATGTAAAAAAAAGATTTTTCTTTTGCCTTTGCTGAATGTGATAAACGAAGCAATGTGCAATTTCGGATTTTTAATCAATATTTAGATGAGAAGGGCCAAATGTCACCCACAATCACAAATTATCACTTCAACCGCAGAGGCAAAGAGGTTCGTTATTTTCCGGCAATAGCGAACTCCTTTGATTGTTTACAATGTCCTCTGCTGCGCTAAACGGACATTCGCACGGCATTGAAGTGGCTGAGAGACGGATAACCCTCTCCACTTCTTTGGAGTTAGAAATCTCACCTCTACAGTTAACTCTAGGTCAAAATTTCGCATAAAGTTTGCCTTCATACAGCTGTACTCGTCCACGTCTGCGTGGGAAAGCGTTGACGTTTTAGTTCTTTGTCAAAATTTACACGATTAACAGGTTAAAAAGAAATTAATCGCGATTAAAGCATTAATCGATTAATCGGTAGGTTAATCGATCAACTGCCCAGCCCTAAGCAAAACATCAAATGTTTCTTGACCCTCCAGATAGTTGCGATACACATAATGGGTGGAGGAAGGACGCGTATGTTTCTCTTCCCTACGATTCATAGATTATTACACTTCGTGATAATTAATTATAAAGGCTTCCTAGCCAGCTATATTTAGCGTCCGCGTGATGTTTCTCCGTGACGCTATTTTCGTATGCCTTCATCTCGTGCAAACCAGCCCTATGACACTCTGTGTTAAAACGAGAGTAACTATTTTAGCCAACGGGGGCGCTGCCATCAACGCGAGCGAAAAGGCCTATCGGGGACGCGTTGTCGACCTCGCGGATGGCGAGATGACGTCATGTTCCTTCCCAGATTTCCTCCTCGCACCAACCACGTGGGGAAGGAGGAAGGAACTAAAAGAATCCCAGCTCCACGCATGATTGAAACTAATGTTGATATTCGTTACCATGGAAGCGAGGCGAAGATGATTATTAGTGTCTCTTCCGCATGTATCGAACCTTTTCAGTTTTCCTTTAACCTGTATCGCGTGGAAAACTAATGAGTACATTTTTATTGACAAGCATAATTACCTTGTATACGTGACTTCCCATTGCCAGGGGCGGATTTATTTATTGGTGGTTGGGGATCTGCGCAGAGATCTGTCGCTACGGACGAATGTGACGTCACGGACGAAGCATATTTCCCAGATCTATTTTGTTGACCTAATTGCCACTTCGAGAAAAACTAAACATTGAATCCTAGAAACAGCTGGCATATGCGTTTTTCTTCCCCATTGTCGCTTTTGCAAGGCATAGTTGGCGGTACTGCGCTTTTTTTGTTTTGTTTGTGCTTGATTTTATTACACCGTTTGAATGCTTTATTTAACGTTTTCATGGGAATTCTGTGAACAAAATGGATTATCCTTTCCATCGGGAAGTGGAAGCGTAAAGCATGCGGGGTCGATAACAAAACACAACAGGTGGAAAGCATCTTGTTCCTGCATCTTTCCAAGCTTTCCTGTCTTGTGTACGAGCTTATTGGGTAATCCCTTCCCGAAGTGGCTCAAGTAAAACGCAAAAAGACTGGCAGAAAGTAAGAAAGAAAAAAGGAAAACACATGCAAAATTGGAAATGTGGACACGTACATAATCCTTCTATTTAACATATAGCGCATTTATTTGTAAGAGTATCTTCGGCGTCATGCTTTGTCGAGCTTTCAACCTTTTGCGGGACAAATTTTGTGCTCCTTTGTAAATTAGAATTCGGGGTATAACCGATTTATGTCGCCTTTTTTAAAGATAAATCAGTTTGCTTTCGACAGGGTGTTCCAGAGAAAGAGAATCGTGTTTTTCGGCCGGGGTAAATAAACTATGCACCGCAGAAAGCTCGAGCTCCGCAAAAATGTGACGCTAGCGGTTGGGATAGAACGCGAAAGTTTGAGAACATGACGTTACCTGGATCAAAAGATAATTGAGAAAAACGAACATTTCTCTATGAGCCGACGTCCACCTAAGCCTAATATCGTAAAACAAGAAATGACATTGTGGGCGCCTGTAGCATCTATTTCAGTGAAACAAACTTGTCAGCAAGAAAGAAAACAATATTATCTTTCTTGCTGACAAGTGTTTTTCACTGATATAAATCCCACAAGCGTTCACAATATCAATTTCTTGTTTTGACGATATTAGGCTTAGGTGGACGTCGGCTCATAGAGAAATTTCGTTTTTCTCAATTATCTTTTAATCCAGGCAACGTCATCTTCTCAAACTTTCGCGTTCTATCCCAACCGCTAGCTTCACATTCTCACGGAGTTTGAGCTTTCTGCGATGCATAGTTTATTTATCCGGACCGAAAACACCGTTCTCTTTTCCCGGGAACTCCCTGTACTATACTTTGTATCATGAGGGTTGAACGTCGATAAAACTTTTCTGCATGCGTAAAGTTTGCATCTATTACAGCTCACTTCGAATTCTCACGGACACGTATACTCTGTGCGTGTGTGCGTGCGCGCGTGTGTATGTATGTGTATGTGTGTGCGCGCGCGGCACATGACATGTTCCTAAAGGAGAAACAGCTAAGTGCCTCATTTACTTCAATTACTCAGCAAGAATTGATGAAGTACAAAGAAGCGCTGAGAGGGGAGCTGAGAGAGGGGAGGAGAAGAGAGTGCGCGGTGACGTCAGAACGCCGAGCTCTGGTTGGAGGGATTAGTGGGTAGATGTAAAGGTACAGCTGCCTTTGTCTCCACTGCCCTCGTGGAACGCGTTGGAATGCAAAAGCCAAACACCGGACGCCTGCGTTCCGCGTTCTAACGCGTTCGACGAGTGCTGCAGAGGCGAAGGCAGCTACAGCTTTGGGTCTATCCATACAGTTATTACAATGTACGCTAGAGGTTCAACTGGCGCTAGTGTCTATGCGACTTCCGGGGCGCAAATTGAAGCAGACAGCAACCAGTCTGCTTTTCGCGGTGCTCCTGTGCATTCCTAAGGGAAAACGCGCGTGCATTTGGTCTCTTCGAAAAAAAATAACATGAATAGCTTTTGTTAATTTGGGTGGTACCGAATAGCATGTACCTTTATTAACATTGCAAAAGTGCAATTGCTTTAGTTGCAGCCTTTTTCTTTACCAGTGAGCGATGTTGAATTTCGCTATATTTCAGGCTCAAATCTCTGTTCCATAGTAGGCATGTAAAAACGAGCGACGATTCTAAGAAAAATAACGATCGAAAGGAATGTAGAGTGTTTTTCAAGGTTCGCACAGCATTCCGGTGATGCTTATCTATTGCTATTATGCGAGTCCTGTCACTATATATGAAAATGACCCCGTCGTGCATCTTTACGAGCGGTTAAAAGCATTCAAAACAAGAATAAAGTATGTGGGCTATGAAACGGGTGTCTTTTTGTTATTTCCTGTACCTGGCAGCTTTCATCGGTCACCCGTTCTCTGGCTTCTCCCTATTTTCAAAGATTTCGAGCGTGCGAGTGATGTTTTGAACGTAGAAGAAGCATCTTCGCGCATATTCATAAGCAGAAAGAATAAAGCTGGACTGATTTATTGCAAATTCGACTATATTAGGTGGCCTTTGATTTGTTTGATCATCTGCATGCACGAGAGAGTTACTGATCCATGGTGTTACTGCGTAGTTCTTGCCTTCTCTGTTTGTTTTTCCACGTGTCCTTCGTTCGTTTGGCACGTATGTCCCCCATGCTGGAAAGCGGCGACACTGTGTTCGCGCTAACAGTGTCCGACAGAGCATATAAAGGCATATACGAAGCCGGTTTAACACGGTTTTAATGCCATGAGTTTGAAATAGAAACACCTGTAACTGACCAATTTTTCGTCTGCGTGACTGACAATATGTTCCAATGTACCTAGTGCGTACGGATTATTCGTGATATATGCTATTATAATCGAGCGTAGGGAGAAATGCACTCGCTTTTCCCCTTCAGCCGTGTGTAAGCAAGAGCAAAAATTGATAGATTATAAGTGCTCGTACTGTATAATATTCTTAACAGCACTATTGAAATCGAAAGCTCTAGCTACATGGAACCATTATCGACAGGGTCCCGGCGCCTAAACCGTAGCCATACTAGAGCGTTAAAAAAATACAGGTTTAAGAATGACTTCTTTTTTTTAAATATTCTTCTTTTTCTTGGGCAATTCGAGATTGGAATGAGCTTGGAAACGATATTGTCATCTTAACACCTGTCGAAAATTTCATGACTGCTGTGGAAAGTTTCCTTACCTGAGTTTTTCTCTTTCCTATTAATGACTGTACTTTTTGTCGTATGGTGTTACCCATTCCTATTAAGGCTGAATGAGCGGAGCCAGTAGTGTTTCCAAATAAACAAATAAATTGCATTACCGGAAGTCAATTTCCGACCGGTTGCTGTCTGCTTCAATTTGCAGCCTCACACCAGCGCCATTTGAACCTCTAGCGTACATTATGATAACTATATATATGGGTCTAGCCACTAATCATTCGAGACCAGTGCTCGGCGTCCTGACGTCCCCGTGCGCTCTCGTCTCCTCCTCTCCCTCACTCTCATGGGCTCATAGACATGACCGGAACTTGAAAATAGCAACCCAAATAGACCGTTCGCTAAATAACCCAAGCGCCAAAGAGAATGCTGGGAACTTGGGTACACGCGCTGCCACACTGCTTTCTGTCCCTGGATTAAAAAAAGAAATCGAAGTAAATATAATCAAAATAAGGCGTTATGGAACGCACGTTCGAAGAGCAGTTTGTTTTAGATTTTTGCTTTCGAACAGTTACTGCTGCAGACGTGAGCACGTGCAGCGCGTCCACCTACGTCCCCTCCATTCTCTTTTTTGATGCTCGGGTAGTTTGGCAAAAAGTCTATTCCTGGACAGAAAAGAAGGAAAAAAAAATGACAGGAGGACGCTTAAGCTTCGCCTTTAAGAGGGGAACGCGATCGCTAACTATAAATCCCCGCTCGTTCCGAAGCCGCGCAAGAGTTATTTAAGACTAATGAATTACTTATCGACTAAATTCTGAAATTGTTCCTCATATTTTTATTATTATTATTTTTTTTAATCTGAGAGGTTTTGTTTGCAACGCTGAAAACGTGACGACATATATGTTGAAATTTGGGCCAGGTTTGTGCAGTATACATCTTGTTTCCGACGGGTTGCAGGGAGTTTTATGATACGATATTAATGCTGGGAAGCTCACTCCAGTATAAAACGGAAGAGAAAGAAATAAAGCGCGGCATACTGCGTTTTGGAGACCGGCCTGCTCGATCATCAAGTTTTACAACACGCGACGTCAACCCCCGCTGGAAAGTGCCGGGAAATTTGAATGTTGGTTTTGGCATAACCTTCATTTGCGTTTTTCTCAATAGCTATTTTGAATTTACACATAATAATTAAATAGCATGCCGTGAAAGCTTGGGTATTTCGAAGATGCGTTTAGTTTGTAGGTAGCTCCAAAAAGTTGGGAGTGTGAAGTTGGCGGCGGATATTTGTCGATGCATGGTGTCCCGGCCACAGCCGCTGTGCAGGAGTCTTGCGTCCGTAAGGTCGCTGCGTACCAGACACAAAACCGTCGAAAGAGGACCGAGGAAAAATCGACGACCCGTAATGAGAAGTGAATGAAACTGTTCATATAGTCAAGATGGGAAGATGCAGACTAGAGCTACTAAAATCAGCAAGGGCAGTAACACTCTGTTTAAGTTTTTTTTTTTGTGCGTGTTGTTATTTTGGTTTTTAGTGCAGAGCGGGCGCAGTTGGCGATGGTCACGACTTAAGAACGCGACTTCTCGAGCTTTTGGATCGGTGTCAAGATGCTCAGGCGGTATCGCTTCGCTCATGACATAAATCACCATTAATATACTCTGTTATTTGTAAAATTCTTCACGTCTTGTCACTGTCATAACTTGTCATAACACTTGTCACAGAAAAATACAAAACCTTGTATAGTCCGCTCCTGTAGATACTTCGCACCGGGTAAAATTTAAACTTTTAAACATGTATATAGTTCGCGGACTATACACCGGAAAATACGGTATTTACTTACTCTCAGGGCCTCAAGGCATTATAAAGAGGATTAGGGTAGTTATTCAAAAATGCAAGAATGCAACGCAAAACGAGGCAAAGGTAGATTTGAACGAGGCAAGAAAAACGTCAATACATAAATGAGCAAAGCAAAAAAAAACAAAAAAACAACAATATAAGAATGAACATGACGCAGCAAAAAATGTAACCCAGACAAAAAACAAAACAAAAAAAAACATAAGGATTATTATTAAAAAAGAAATTGTAATTGCAGTTTTCAGATCAGCGCCGTCAGTTATTGAGTCTATTGGTGCGGGCAGGCGATCCCAATCAATGGATGTCTGGAAAAGAAGTTTCGAAAATTGAGGTGCTATAATGGGGGATGCCTATACTTTTAGTTGGTGATCTCTGCGTGATGATATATGAGAGATGGTTCTAAAAATAACGTTCCACGAAGGGCCGCGGGATATAGTGATTAATCTTGCCAAATAAACATAAACGATTATTTTTTTCTGCGGGAAGAGAGATTGGCCACTGATAGAGATGCTTCCATAGAGGCGACGCTGGCTGTGCGGTGATGGTTCGACGGAATAAAACGAGCGGACCGATTTTGAATTGACCGCATAGCAGACCGCCCTGATTGGAGGGAGTCAGCGTGTAGAGACGAAGGCAGCAGGCCTTTGAAACGAAGTGGAAGCCCCTCCCACCTCTTTCCACTTTAGTAGAGCGAACGCTAGAGAGAGGTAACCTCCTCTCCAGCGCTCGCTCCGCTGGAGTGGAGAGGGGTGGGGAGGAGCTCCACTTCTGCTCTTGGCCTGTCACCGACTATAGTCATACCACCAGCCAAAGTTAAAGCTCTGAGGCCAGATTCATAAAAAACCTCTTACCTACGACAACTTAGCCACGAAGTTCGTAAGTTACGATCATCGCAAGATGAGGCGAAAACGGTATTCACAAACACGTTCTTAAGTGAAAGGAGGAAAGTTACGACCTCCTAGAGAAAAACGACGACTTCCGGTGCTGTTGCTATGGCGACGGCGTCTTCGGCAACACGAACAACCAATCGGAGAGCACGGCATAGTTCGGAGCACGTGGATTTTTAATAACAAACACAGGCTAACTACTCGTTGTTCAGCTCGGTGTATGTCCTGTCCTGTCTATGTGCAAATGTTTAGTGTTCAAGCTGTTTCTCATAAACACGGATGGCCTTTCCACCACCACTTGTCTGGGGTTCGTGTCCGTGCAGTGATAAATCGACGCTAACACGATTTAAACGCTTCGTTGACTGCTACGAACTCGAACGCTACAAAGTCAACACAACTGTCATCGTTGGTAAAGCCCCGTGCCAGTCGTTTGCAAAGCGACGTAGAGAGAAACAAACCGCCACGGCGTTTTCGCGGCCTCGGAAATGCAGGAGCGAGCCGACGTTAAAAAAGATACGTTTGAACTACGAGAGTGTCAGCAAGAGTCGCGCAAATACCTGTTCACACTGGGAACGGACGCGCGCGTTTGATCGATGTGCTGGATTACCTCTATTAGACCGCGCCTTGGTAAGCGCTTCGAGGCCGATCTTATACGATTGCAACTCGATACTGACGTGACAGTCGGCAAAGAAAGTTTGGACCGTCATCGCGTAGCTCGACAGTGACGTAGCGTCGTGTCAGAATAGAAATGGCATACTATAATAACAAAGTGTACATACTGTGTTACGATGGTAATCCACACGGCGTTTATTTGAGCTCTATATCACACAAAACAAGATAGAATCGATGAGGGTCCCTTTCCGACGACAGCGTTCGTCACCGCTGCCTCGGAAAACAAGGAGATGACATGGGGAAGAGATTGACCTCTGAAATTTAGTTCAGCGGTCAAACTATTCATACGGGAAGGGTCCACAAGGGTCGCGCGGGCATATTCCATTCAGCAATCCAGCCGGTCGTGGGCAGACGGTCTTGGCCAAGGACCGTCGGAGCGGTCGGAGTGCGTGCTAGGCCTATTCTGTCGAGCTCGCTTGGTCGGTGGGATCGTTGCCTTTGTTGCTTTTCCCGGGTGTCTGTGGATCCAGCGTTGACGTTCGTCGTGGTCGGTTTCGAGGAATTCTTCCTTTTTCTTGCTGCTTGAAGTCGGGACGCGCGAGAAGAGCATGTAGAAAAATAAATGTCCTTTGGTCGTCGCGACCAAGTAACTGAGCGATGCTGTCGGCCATGTTGATTTGATCGTAAAAAGTGCGTAAGACAGCTTCGGAGCTGTCGTAGGATTTTGTCGTAACCTGCGCAAAAGTTACGACAATTTCGTTTCGAGAATACGGATTTTCTCTCAAATATGTCGTACGCACGTTTTTCGTCGTAAGTTCGCTTTGAGAATCCGGCCTCTGACGTCCCCGGTGTTCGCAACTCCCCCTTTCCTACAGTTTGTCTCCGTGTAATGGATCTCGGGTGCGAGTCTACCCATTCCACGGGCACGCGTCAGGAGCTCCGGGAAGCGCTTTGGTGCGCGCGTTCTGCGACACACCTCTGCTCCAAGGAGTACTCTGGGAGTGTATACGGAGAGCAAGTCGTCTGCCTCTTGCGCAGGGGTTGCGATAATGTCATAAACCGGAGCTATTATTGGTTGATTAAAACGAAATAGTGGGTGGACTTCAAGGCATTTAGCATTGACGTCTACCCACAAATTTTTTCTCAATCAGCCAATCATAGTTCGGTGTCGTTCTGACGTCACCGCAACTCCTGCCCAAGAAGCAGACGACTTGCTGTACGCATAGTTAGGCGTTGCTCGTTCTATAGCGTCCCGGCAGTAACGGTGCTGAAGCAGAAACCTAAAACAAGTTTCTGGCAATGGGCGGGTGCGTTTGTCAACTCCCTAGAGTTCCCTTATTCGAACCTTTTGAACTGATTAGGTGAGCGTGTGCAGCGCGTGCATCTACGTTCGCTGCATTCTCCTTAGTGCTAGGGCATTTTGGGGAAAAAAAAAAGAAGTCTATTATTATTGAAGTCGACGATTGAAGAAGATAGCGGTGCAAACATTTCGTTTCTCTCAGTCTTCTAATAATTCTAAGAAACTTTTTAATAAAAAAGTCTTTAAAAAAAACTTTTAAAAGAAAGGCAAAAAATAAGAAAAAAAAAGCGCTTGCCTTCTGATCATAGGAAAATCGTTGATGTCGTTAATCGCAGAGTTTGGAACTGTCTCGAGTGTCTCTCAAATGAGAAGAGCAAGGCCTTCGCAAAACGCGCTTGCACGGATTTTTTTGGGCGGTAATGGGCCAGCACTCGTTTCGGCCCTGGCGAAAACTCGGAAATGAACCCAGTGGAACGACGAGGGAAAGCAAAGCAAAAAAAGAAAATAAAAGCGATTAGTCAGACGAACGAAAAAGAGTGAGGAAAAGGGGGGGGGGGGGGTGGCGTGGAGATCGTGAAAGAGAAGCAAAGGGCGAATGGAAGTGGGCCAAAGGCGGCGCATCGATCAACATCCCCGTGAACGATGCGGACTAAATTGAACGTGACGAGGCGCAGGTCGAAAGGTATTTGAATGCGCCTAGAATTCTCGCGCTTGGCGCTCTGAATTCGCCGCATTCAGAGCCATATAGACTTCGAGAGAGGGCCTTTTTGGAAGTCGCGGAGGGGACTACTGACTGCCTTATTATAGTCCGTGGTCGCTGACGGAATCCTGCGTTGGAGTGGAGACCACTGGCGAAGCTTTCGGCGATCACGATTGTGTTCTTCCCGGCCGTTTTTTGTACCTGGGCGGTACCCTCCGAAACTGGCGCCAGCGGGAAGCGAGACCAGGGGAGACAGTATACGCATATGCGCGCGAGTTTGCCGGAAATAAAGGTCAGATGAAAGGTATATCTGTCCAGGACGTGGTGTATGCACGCGTGAAGGGGGGTGGACGTAAGTCTTCAGCAGGAGTCTCGAGATTCGTCCTTAGCGAGAGACCCTCGTCAAAAAGTGCGCACCACCCAGTGGCTGCTGCGCAAAAGTATCCTAGACCGCGCCTTTGTTTGCACACAGTCAGAGCACGGATTGGACGCGAGGCCTGACGTCAGCATTCGGCGTGAACTCGGCTCATCCCTTATCGTACGGCCAAGAGTCGGATCCATTCGCGCGCTTCGTGCCCGAAAAATGGCTACCGCCAATTTTTATTTGTAGGGTTTTGAAAAGTAATCTAGTGGTTGTTTCATTCGTGCTAGCCCCTTTATGTTTAGCCTCCTTGCGGCAGAATAACCACATAAGCGTTTTTTGGCTACGCAAATTTTGCTTCAACTTCTGTAAAAAAAAAAAAAGTTGACTGCGACATTAATTTTTAAAGGCTGTAATGCATGAAATGCATTATAGGAAATTGGCGTGTCACCTGACGTATGTTTTCCCGCTAAATTTAGCGGGGAAACTGAATGGCTGTATGGGTCACGTGACGTGGAGTCACGCGACATCGATTTCTCCCGCTAAATTTAGCGGGGAAACTGAATTGGTGTGTAGGTCACGTGACGTTAATTTCCCGCTTAATTGGGCGGGGAAACTGAATCTATGTTTTAGCCGCAAGACGGTGAATTTTCCCGCTAAATTTAGCTGGGAAATCGAACTGGTCTGTATGTTCCATGACGTCAGGTCACGTGACATCAATTTTCCCGCTAAATTTAGCGGGAAATGCACGGACTGACGGACGGACGAACAAAATTTTTGGATTGAGGGGTAGCGTTAAAAAGCTTGTCATGCTTTCAAAGTTGGGTGCTCGATATTCAATTCGACATTCATTTTTTAGAGCGCAGCTCTTGGGCGCCCGTTTCCGGCTTGAGCGGCGTCGCCGTCGCCGTCGGCGTAACCGCGCGGTGCATTATGGTACATTTCACCATGATGCAACGCGCAGGAGGAGGAGGAGGGGGAGGAGCTTGAAGGATGAGGGGAGGAGGAGGGAGGATGGGTACACCCTCCCTGAGTACGCTGCCTCCTCCTCCTCAAGAGCTGCGCTCTAATTCGGCGTTACAGTGAGTTGTAAACGTGTTTAATTTTTTGTTTGCGAAATCTATTTGACATTATTCGATTCGATCTGGAAAAGTCACCTATCGCAGACCCCTAGCAATGATAAAAGTGAAAGCCGTTACGCAAGCTGAACCCCGACTGAATTTGTTAAAAGAAAAAACCAACAGAACCCCAGCGCGCGATGAAAAAGAGTCCGGCAATACACGTTTACCGAGTGCGGGAATTGTGTGGGAAACAACAGCTGCGTAAAAGGTCGCTACATATGGAACACCCCGTTGTTGGAACGTTGTGCAGGCAGCCTAGACGATTCCGGGTTAGGAGCGCTGGGCGAGGTGGATGAGTGCGCACTTCTCTCACGCCTCTTGTGCTGATTTTTCTGTTACTCGTAAAACGTTCGTTGTAAGTGCATAGCAGCGAGTTAGAGATTGAATGGTGCTGTTGTACGCCATGTAAGAATTCCGTTGCACGTTTCACAAAAACGAGTAATACAGTGTTTTCATGCGCCGGATAGGCACGAGGCTTGCTGCTTTATGTAAACACACACGCACACGCACACACTTTGTTTCACTAACGTTTTGCTTTGCTACTGCAACTATTTTGAAGGATTGACAAAACGAGTGTTTGCATTTTATTGCAGACGCTCCCGCGTTTCTCCACTGAATAATAATAACAGGTTTCGTCCGCGTACATTATTAGCTCCCGGAAACCGGAAATTCTCGCTCAATTATTTATGACAACATGGCGAGGCTTCATTTTTTAGCTATCGTCCCCGATATTTTCCCGGACATTTGAGCGTCCCCCGACTCTTCATCCCGATTGCCCGTTCCATTTGGGCCCGAGGCGCCGTGTTTCGTCGCTGTCGGTCGAGACTGGTTGTCAGGTGGCTAGGTTCGGCGGCGACGGCCGGCATCCGGCGTGCGGTACCGGCGGCCCTAATGCGATTTCCCTAATCGCGCATAGTGGCCTGCCCGAGCATATCCGGTGCCGTTGCCCCGCCGACGCGTGTGCTGGGGCCGCTCATCCAATAAAACTCGCTCGGGTTGGCGTCTGCCTACGGGTAATGACAATGCGTCACGCATAATTAAGGCAGTCTGCGGACGCTGTCGGAGGCGTCTCGCTTCCATGTGTGACAAAAATCTCGCTGAGACGAATTTGAAGCATACATACTATATGCGTGAGCAAACATGCTTAGGAGGTGCTTGAGGCGTGATAATTCTGTCATCGTATGTGTGCAGCGAACGCCTCGTATGAAGTCTGAGCAGCGGGAGACTGCGGCCTGTAAGGATGTAAAGAGTTTGTTCCGCAGACGCTCATGGCTACACCCTAAATCGGCATCCCTATACAGGGGTCATGAAATGGTATCGGGTTGGAATGTTCGTGACTTTGCAGAGGCGTACTGGTCCTAGTCTGGCCCAAGTGTACTCGCACAGACCGCAAATGATTAAGAAGCTTCTTTCGTCGCGGGGATATTGCGAGGATAAAAGGGGGGACTATTTCTTTCAGTCTTGCCTTCGCTAAGCTCGATGACGTAATTGGGGTATCGAAACCGCTGCCGCTCGAGCGCGGCTCGAGGATATGACACGAGAACTGCGTGGGCACTCGACTTCGGCTCGTAACAATCGATGCCTCGACGAACACTCGGGCAGTGCATGGCTTGTGTCCAACCACTGCGGTGATCAGAAGAGCCGAACTCTAACAATGCCCGGAGCTTAGTGCGCCGTTTTCTCCTTGGCCGACCCCAGCGCCGTGGCTATGATTACACGTTGGTGGCATAGGATAGGTCCCAGGCCACGTGGACTCTTGTTCTTGCTCCGAGTAGAGGCAATAGTAGAGGGGATGAACGATGCTCATATTTCTCGAATTTTTTTTCGGCGACTGCCATTGCATAGATAGAAAAACCAAGGAAAGATTATTCGGTTTTTAACGTTAGGAGTCATTCTTAGTAGTGTCTAGCGAAAGTAGAAAAATCGTTTCATAGCTCATTTAGTTCAAGTAGAACACCCTTTTTAATCGTACAGGAGGATGCTGTTGCTCGGATCAGAATGAAAATTTGCATGTATGCGTGCGTGCTTTGCATACTTTTGTGTGCGTGCGTGTGTGTTTGTGTGTTTTGTTCTTGGTGAACCCATCTCGAGTGTTGTGTCTTCCACTGGGAATGAAGCCGTACCGTATATGAACCGAGGATTCGCTTCCTCTGTTTCACATTTCGAACGCCAGGCAGCGTCAATTTTCGCTGCACACTTGGACTGGCCGAGCGTGCAGCGAATGCTTGCGTGGAAAAATAAATACGGCTTTCAAAAAAGATGCCGACTGAGGAGGAAGTACACATGGACAGGCGCTGAGTAACCACTCGACATTCATTGAGAAATCAGCTCAAGCAAAAGAGCCACAGAACAACAACAAACAAATTTGTTTTCTTCTGTGGCCTCGTCTGTTGTGGCTCTTTCCGACGGTCTTCGCGTGGTGACTGCAGATGCTGCAGAGTTCGTGTATGGCGTGCAAACTATATACTTAGAATTGTGCTGTTCAGAAAGGAGTTCTAGAAGAGTTTTTGGGCTGTCTGTCTCCCGGACCTTTCTCGTGGGCCGCGTCAGGTTGTTTTCTGGTACGGGGAGGACCAAAGAACGAAAGATGTCCACCGACGTTTTCGGGCCGATTTTCGGCGGCGACCTCCGGGATCTCCTAGAATTCTACGGGTGAGGCGCGTCCCAGCGAGGAGGAAAGCTCCAAAACAAGCGACTGACAACCGCGATGTCATCGCCGAAGCTGACGCCGAAACATGTGGTACTCAGTGCCTTCACTGCCGACCTCCCCGCCTGTCGACGCGGGGACCGCTGCCGACACCTATCGGCTGTTGCGCCAAGGTCCAGGCGCTTTTGTTTAAGGGGACACTGACAGGGCGTTTATGCTCGCCGAGGTTTTTAGTTGTACATGACATATGAGAGCCCAACTACCCAGAACACAATTTGCGACTCGAAATTCGGTTTCTTTCCGCCCGAAAACCGCCGATCAAGAACTGGCCGGTTCGAGTCTCGCTCACTCTCTTTTCCGTGGTCACGGGCCGTTTTCGAAGGTATCGATGCGACCACCAAATTTAATGAAAGTCGTTGGTCACTGAAGGCACACACTCAATATTAAAAATAGTAAAAAATATGAAACCCATTTTTTGTGGCTTCTAAAAGCTGCAAATACGTTGATTGAAAAAAGTTCCACAGAGAACCGGAAGCATTCTGTGCGTGCGCCGTTTCGCGTATCGTGGGACTCGCGGGGACGGCGATGGCAGCGGACGAAGGGGCGGGACCTCTACTTCAGAACTGTCGTTCGCGGTACCGGCGAATTCTGTCTGCCTTTAAAAGAGAAATTTGGGACTGATCAAAAGAATTGGTATTCATCCCGCACGACACGCCCGACCACCAAGCCGACTTGCACGAAGACGTCGTCGAGCCGTCGCTCCCTTCTCGTGGCTGAAGACATCGCTCGCGCAAACTTCAAGCACGACGCGTCTACTTCGAGTTGAATATGCACGCGTACGATTTCTTTACTAGGTGCGAATGTCGCCAATACGTGGTGCTTCCCGACTTCGACCCGGGAGTGCTTTTGCTGGAGGAAAATCGGCAGCAATCTTTCCAACTTACAATTTACCGGCTGAGCGCATTACAGGAAAGAGATCCCCATCACGTGATCCCCCGTAGCTCAGTGGGTACGACGTCCACTACATGCGGCAGGACCGGGTTCGATCCCCGGTGATGGCACTTTTCTCTTCTTGTTTCAGACATTTTTTGATGTTTACATTTCTTTTTACAATTATCACTGAAGAAACAAACAAAAACCAACAAACAAATGTTGTGGACGGAACGTCGCTGAATTAAATGGGGATGGGATTTCTTTGACACCTGCGAACTCAATGTAATCACTTTCCACAAAATGCAAGGAGCATATAAATCAGGCAGCGTCCGCTTTCCGAGGTGCCCGTAAATGTTCTACAGGAATTGCAGCCAGCCATTGGTCCCGATCCCGTTGATATTTCGGAAACCTACGTCGCACAGCGCCACTTTTTTCGGGACGGCGGGACGGTTGAGCCAGCTCTTCACGCAACATCTTGGGCGTATTCCTTTTCGAGCCGATCATGCGAAATCAACCCCGGGCACTCGCTACTCATCTCCAACTCCCCTCAATGTGCAAAACAACTCATCTTGGGGTACAGAACAGCGAGCGGAAACAAACATAACTGCAAAAAGAATCGCAAACAGTGCCCGCCAACGCCGCATGTCGCCCGCTACGCCGAAGGGAAAAAAAAAGAGAAAAAAAAAAAGCGGCACGGTCGGGTGTAGCCACGTGACTTCCGCCACTCCCGCCATCCTCTCCACTTCTCCGTTTCGGTTTCGGTGTCGAGCAGTTGCGTCTTTTGGGCTATTGAATAGTGCAAAATATCGCCAGACTCGTGTTGCAAAATATTAATTGGGTCAGTCCTCTCGACACCATAATAAAGGGACTGGCAAAAAATGAAAAACATTTTTTTGGGGGGCGTCTGTGTCCCTTTTTAACACATGGCGTGCCGTAGGTAGGGATTTAAAGATTTTCATTTCGAACTTTTTTACTCGGGCGTGTTTGTTCGTTGAATTTTGTATACCTTTATTGCACGTTATTCGGTCACCTCTGTGCAAAATCTTAGCTCGATACACTCATAAACCGATTTATGGGTTCCTTTAAAACAACCAACAGTCCCTTTGACTCGCCCTGTAAATTGCTCCGATCACTCGGACAACGATATTCTCATCTAGCGGTACGATGCGTCTATCGGGTACCGTTACCGTAAGTATCGAAACGGTCTAATAAACTCCCCCACTTTACCGCGAGGAAGACACCGGGTTCTCTTCGTGCCGAACATCCAGTGTTTGTGTTTGAACGCAGACGCTGAGTGCACGTCCGACCAGTCACGCCGTTTGTCTTTCGGCTCCCCGGCCGAATATGCGGCTGAAGCGCCCAGCATTCCGGCCGAGGGGCGTTTACAGACCGCAGCTGCAGGCCCTGTCCCGGTGGCCTGAATCCGAAAGGGAAA
This sequence comes from Ixodes ricinus, assembly GCA_037355805.1. Taxonomy (NCBI): domain Eukaryota; kingdom Metazoa; phylum Arthropoda; class Arachnida; order Ixodida; family Ixodidae; genus Ixodes; species Ixodes ricinus. The sequence goes on from JAZHYW010048841.1 coordinate 17,245, forward strand.
AAGATGAAACGCCGCTGTCGTTGCTCTTCCGGGATGTGGATCACTTTTCTCCTCGGAGAGCAAGCGGGAACAGAGGTCCTAATCACATCGCCGAGGTGGCTGCGTTGATAGCATATCTCCGCTTCACCGTGCGTCCAGCCGCAGCGGATGCTACGAGCCATCGGGGCCAATCCGAGGCAAGTGCGAGCTTCACCCCCTTCACAAACATGTGTATCCACTTTCTATACATAATTTCCGCTAGAAAATAGTGTACAGATGCAACAGATATTCTGAAGAACATAGCACTCCACCTTTCTATCCACTGTCTCATAGCTTTTTGGCCGCCTCGATGTAGAACTTGGTGTGAGATTGGATGGAAATTTCATAGAAAACATAGCGGAGATTCTGTAACGACCTTTCTATCGCCTTTCATGCGCTTGGCAATAGCGTAGTTTTTTCGAGCCATGAGATATAATAAATCCTCAACATTAATTTTAGCTTTGTCACAATGAAATACATGGATGCATCACTCGTCACTCATGTTTGTGTACATACGCTATATAAAAAGCACACACGCCATAGGAGCCGGGAGCACTCATAACATTAGTAATTCAGAGCGTTGACGTGCCCCACGGCCATATTTACTTGACACTTGAAGCGCTGTCTTTTGTGTGAGGAGGGCCCCAGAAGCTAAAAAAGATTAGCAAGTATGTTGCTTTTTTCTCGCAATAATATGTACGAAATGTGGCTTCCCTGAGGGTTGATAAACTGGATCTACCATAATAAAGCATTGTAAGAAGCGGTAATTATTTGATACAGTCGAAAAACACAGCCTCCGCAACAAGTTTCTAACTGGGTGTAATGTCAACGCCTCAGCTGCATGCATCTTATACTATCGAGTCTAGTCTATAGAAATTCTTTAGTGTCGTGGAGACCGAAAGCTAGTAGAGAGACATTGCGATAAAAATTCTAGTAACATTGGTATGGTCTGTACTCTATAGATTCTGCTCCGAAAGAAATTCTAAGACGTTAACTGACATATTTTAGTTAATTAGCCGACAGATTGTTGCATTACCCCTTATACATGACTCAGGCTGGCCGCATAACTGCCCCGCACATACCGTATTAGTGTAGCTTTCACGGCTTTTCAGTTTTTTTAGCAAATCTGTTGAGCTTGAAAAAGAAACAGCCTGTATATGCTACTATGTCAGTGCATCTCGATTAAGTATACGTCATTTCATCAGGAAGTACGCGTTTCAAACACACTAAAGGCATCGTTTCTTCCTTCGACAAGTAAGAACTACCTGGTGCAGCGCATTAATAGTGTGGAAATTTCCTTTTTTTCTCGACGCGACAGCGAGTATACATTATCCGTGTGCCGTGGCCATGGCCTGTGGCTCGGGAGGAGGAAGACGGAATGGCATATATCGGCCCATCGAGAAAATCCCATGCCTCTGTGCGCGTTAGCTGGCTGCAACTGAACGAAGTA
>JAZHYW010048842.1:0-35500 GCA_037355805.1 Ixodes ricinus
TTCTTGTCGTACCGAGATACCGAGCCAATAAAACGGGCTTTGACGAGCCTCCACAAAGGCTATTGTTGTGGAGAAGTATACTATAAAATTTAAATGGCAATAATCTGACCCTCTATAGTAACGATGAAGTGAAGTAAACATAATTAATGTCGGTTATGGCGACGCCCAGGCACAGCTGCTTAAAGGCGTCGTCCGACGTGGCGTGCAGCGAACAGGAGGTAGCACAACATACGCTGCCCAGAGCCGCGCATGTTGCGCTCCGCAACTTCTGCTGTCCTCGACGCTGGAGTATAAAAGGCATGATCCAAGGGAAAACGGATTTCATCCAAAATGACACATTAGAACACTGTCATGCAGTCTAAGAAAAAATGGAGGAAAAAGGTAGCAACGGCGCGTCTTCCTCCCTTCTACTGACGCGCCCCCAAGCGGACACGAGAGGAAGGGTGGAACGAGAGATTTCTCTCCTTCTTCAGGCAGACGGGAGAAAGCTTTCGCCCTCCCGACTCATCTTCTGTCGGTTTCGTTTTTCGAGCACGTCACGCACGTTGTTTAATAAATGTTGTTGAGTTGATTGAGCTTCGGCGGCAGCGAAGGCCGCCTGTAATTTCGTCTTCTAGTCCAAACGTGCAGAACATTTCGGTTGCATTGACGTTTTTACCACTAATTTTATCAAACGAACAAACGAAGCGGCTAGAAACAGCGAAGTTCCGGAGCAGTGCCAGCAGCGCTACGTACACTGGGTAAGATGGCCGTCTCCGGATTGCGGGACCCACACTGAGCTACAGTAGCGGGACGACGGCGGAACTGTGTCGATGTTTTCGTCGTTATGAAAATCGCAGGAACTGCGTCGAAGACAGGCAGGTTTTGCTGCCGGCTGACTGTGTGCCTTCCGTGCTGAGTTCGGTTCTGTTTTTCGATGCCGAGTGCTAACCGGCGTTCAACACGGTTCTGTATTTCTGCGTGTCGGCAACATAGCAGCAACATTGTGATGGCAGTGTTGTCGGTCGAGAACAGAAGACTGGAATTATCGCATATGTGACCGTGTGTTCGCGTATCAGTGGTGTAACAACAAGATGAGATGACGTAAACTCTCGGGCATTGATGCCGCTGGTCGGGCCGTGATATGAGGGGGCGGGGTGTCGCAGGTTGACATTCCGCTTTACATTAAAAGTTTAGGACCACTTGAGGGATTAGGTGCAATCGATCGACGTGCGGATAGTCATGCTAGAACGCTGGTCTAAACAGTAAGCTCCTATCCTACAGTGGCCACTGTGGCTGTCGGTTGTCTCCTCCCCGAGAGCGATTGCGCTCTGGGGGAAGGACTGAACGGTACGAAATTATGACGGAAAGTACGTATATTTACAGTGTGGAATTTTAGCATTAAACAAGAATAGTAGGTAAAATCGAAAAAAGCTACCCTTTATTTTGCTGTTTAAATAAACAACGGTTCCTGGAGAAACTGGCCTCCAAGTGGCGCGCTGGGATGAGCGCTGGATGTTTTCGAGCTCGCCAAGGCGTTGCTCCGAACACTTAACACCTGCCGCAAGTCGCGGCTTTGACTGCATTCAAGTTGATCGAAAAGCGATTTCTCTGCTCGTGAAGCATCACTTCCAGCTGAGTGAATATCCGCTCTACAGAGATTAATCCAAGACGGCAATTGCAGTTGTGCGCGAACAGCCCGAATAGAAAAACAAACACTACAATACAAATGGAGGCTACGACGTGCCGTGCGAAGAAACACACTCATGGCTTCGAACCGCATTGGAGCGGCTTGATATATTGGCTTTCAAATAATTACGGCATGATCGAGCGTTTACTTTTTATTCAGAGATTCATCCCCTGAGCCATTCAAAATACTCTCAGAGGTATGACACTGCTGGGAAAAAAATCAACATGCTGGGAATATTTTTTATTGCTTAGGCAATCATCGAGGAGATCCGTACGTTCAAAGAGACCGGTATAAAAGAGGAAAACGCAGAGCGCAAGTGTAGTGTTTGGGTTAGTGTGCCGTTGTATGTGTATGCGCTCAATGTATGTTCACCTGATGCTTGTAGTATTCGTAATTTGTCTACATGTGTGTATAGCAGAGGTTTCCGAACATCCCGAAGCGGAATGGTGGCCTGAGGAAATAAATATATTTTTTGTAGAACATGAATTGGGCTGAACCTAGCGCCACCTAGCCTAGCTACTTGCAATGGCTCTGCTTGAACCTGCCATCTGGTGGCAAGCGATTGAACCTTCTTTCACGCTACGCGATAGACAGCGGCTTCGAGTTTCTTCTTTTGAGAGCGGCTTTTGGTTTCGCGGATTGGTTTGCCATTCCTCCGTGATGTGCGGTTGACGAAGCAATTGTGACTCGAGAAACAGCAAATGTAAGACGTTAAGTGCGCGAAGTGACTGGGTATTGGTTGCCTCCGTTTAACATCGCAATGCTGACGACGAGAAGACTGAGTAACTGCTTTCGAAACGCAAGTTTCTGTACCTGCAGGGGGAATCTGGCTCGGACATAAACACAGTTCGCGGAAAGCTCGTGTTACGCTTTTATTTGCTGCTCCTCTCGTCCCGTACAAGAAACGTAGCGTCCTCGTTCAGACTTATTGAGCTAGATTTGCTCGATTCAGGGCCGCCATAATGAGATGCAGGTGACGGAGGAGCAATTTGCTCCCCTGCTTCAGGGACGAAAGTTTCTCCCTTTCTAAAGGAACATAGGTTACAAGACCGTTCCTCCCCTTAGGGAGGACTATCGTTACCCTTTTTTCTAAGAGTGTACCACTGAACTGTGGTCATCATTGCCTCTGTAGCGCGTCCAAATTCCATGTTTTTTTATCCATTGTATGGAAAGTAACCTTGCTTAGCGAATTTCTTCACTGCGAACCATCAAACGTTTGTGTTGTAATCTTGCATGTCTACCAGAAAATGATATATAGATTTCCTCAGTGCACACTTCTAGTAAACGAGTGCTTACCAGCTCCCGATATCATTCTTTTTGTCTTACACCGCGTTGCAGACACAGGCATGAACATACGATTTTACCTAAATAAAACATTTAAACTAGTCTTCCTTAGTCTGTTAAGTCCGTGTGTGTGAGTTATAATTTGCTATCCTTGATAGCGGGGAGATTTGGATGGTTTCGGACGTGCTGCACACATGACGCAATCTTGTACTCTCTACGTTCTTCAGAATGACCCGGACAAGTTTATATATTGAAGAGTAAATTGTACTTCTAGCATGCTTTATTGACAAGTTTGTTCATGGGTTCTGTTTTCTTAGTGGGTCCGTGTATATGCCCCAGATATATTTGGTAGACTAGGATTGAAAGAAAACCTTGTGGTAACTGAAGTAACTGCGAAGGAGGTGTTATCGCTCCATTTCTACTCAAAGGATGCGACGCCATACGCCTCCTGCTGTGTTCGCTGGTGCTTTATGATCTATCCTTTAAATTCGTGAGTCTATTGGGGGAGCCATGCTGCATCGTTAGAGAGTAAGCTGCGTGAGCCGAGGATCGATCGCCGGCGTACTATGTATGCTGCATTTCTTAAGGCTCGCCGCCGCCTCTCGCCTGTGGAATAATTAAGCTGGCCTGAGTATGAGACGCAGAATACTATTGCCGGCGGACTAAATATGATTGGCACCTACGGCCGCATGAGAACCAAGTACGCTGTATTAAGTATAATGCACAGCCGGCGATAACCTGCCAACCAATTTCGCTGGACCAAGCATTACTCGCAGTCAACTGTCTTCTGCCGATTAAGTATGACAGACAAAGTATGAATCGCCACCGACGGTCGCCTGCGCACTAAGTATGACTGGACGCCGACAGTCTCCTCTGGACTAAGTATGCCAAACTCTGTATGACTCTACGCGACAACGGTCGCCTGCTACCACATGCGAACGTCCTCTTCTAGAATCATACTGAAATCTTCCCTGTAATTCAAAGCTGTTCTACAAAAACAATTGCATAGGGATTACAGTGATGTAGGTGATGTAGTTTAATGCCGTTTCAATCGCTCGTTTACATGCACAAAAGAAATAATCTTAAGATAAAGCCGACGAGGTATACATTTTTATTTGTCTGTTCCTTGGAGTCTTTCATATATTGTTGCTAGAGTCTAACGAGCAAGCACCGTCACGAGAATTACAAGACATGTTTTACAACTTGATTTTATGTGTCAGGATTCGTCCACTTAGTATCTGCTCAGAAACGTGCATTTTCTTACCTCCAGCAGAAGGACAGTGAAACTAAGGAGAGAGGATCACTGGAAATAATATCTGACATCAGGTAGATAAAAGTGCACGTACAACGTATATAGCAACGTTCTACCCTACACTTGTAAACTTTCATTTTGTAATGTTTCTGACTTGCAAACCTAGCCTTCAAAATAAAATTTTGACTGCAATCGACTTTTCACACTTGGGGGACATTCCTTTACTGACCATCACCTTCTCACTATGTGCAATTATATGTTTTAAACTTATTGTTTGTATTAGGAGAAAAATGCCTAAACGTAAAAGCGCCTGCTAAAATGAGAAGTTGCAGTGTTCCCAGCTGCCCGAAAATAGCGCACAGAATATAAAAAACCTGATAAAAGCAATTGGATGTGTTCATGTGTCATTGGCATGCGCAGCGCTGAAGTTCGCACAAGGTAACAATGTTCGTTTATTACACGTCAACTCCGACTCGAATAACATAGCCACCCGATGAACACGCAAGACACGCAGAAAACGCACGAGGACGAACTTTAATATACTATAAGAATACCGTTTTGTCATCTCCGCAATTAAAGAAGATACGTTTTTATTACACCTATTTTGTAATCAACAAAGTGCACTAAAAACGATGAAGTTCCAATAAGATCAAAACTGTAACACGCGTACCAAAGTGCCTTTCTGTATCCGGTCTCGAGAAAATAATAAATTTCGGCATTTCAGAAATCAACTGATTGGTCCAGAGCCATCACCAGAGGTCTTGATCTTGTGGACCAATCAACTGATTGGTCCACAAAGCCATCATCAGAGGTCTTGGTTTTGTTTTTTACACTAAAGATTTAAACTTTTAGATGTATTTCTGAGGCTGTATTTGAAGAATTAATGGTTCGCTTCTTTCAGTATTATTGTTTTCTACAATTAACTTTGTTTTTAGGTACAATGGCTTTTAGAGGTTTTCGAGGTTGATTTGTGTCGCGTCGCCCTGCCATGCGCTCATCAACTTTATTTGGCCTAATTAGAAATAGGTAAATTTAGGCAAACAACGCCATGCAAAGTTTATAAGTATAATTGGTCCACCGAAATTGATCATGCTTTCGTTTTCGGATTTTCATTTAGCTATATCTAGCGTGTTAACATCCTGTTAATTTTCCGGCACTATTACAGGTGCGCTTGTCTTTGTGTCGCGGCAATGTGCGTATTGTTTATTTTTTAGCATCAATCCTTCGAGCATGTATTTTTTTTAATGGTATTAAGTTTTACAAGAATGTCTCCACAAAGATCTGACCTGCATATTAAAGTTGCTAGATTCTCCTCCCCCTCTTCCCCGCCCCAAATATTCAAAAGCCGACAGTATCCCATAAACATATTGTATGCTATTTACTACACATCCGACTTGTTTTTATGCTTCAGATTCCAAATTCATAACAAAAAACAAAATATTTAAAAATTAAGATTAAGTTTTTAAAGTTGACAGGTTAAAACAAGCACAACATGCAACTTTAACAAGAATAATCCTTCAACACACAGGTGCCTATTTTTCGAGCTCTATTTTTGGGGATTGGTTTATCCAAATTTGTATATTGGACGTACATAGACTATTGACTATTCGCAAAATTTCGAGCCACCAAGCGCCACGCTCGGATTGTGGTTACAAAGGCTGAACGCGCAAAATGTCTTTCCAAAAAAGCTTTAATGAAACGTAATTAAGGAAGGCAGTGATGCCTGCACTCTAAGAAAAAATAGAGGAAAAAGGTAGCAACGGCGCCGCGTCTTCCATCCTTCTACTAGAAATTAAAATTGGCGATATAATATTGCGCGGACAAGAACTCGCAAAATCGTTTAACAACTATTTCGCTAACAGTGTTCATAGCAGTCATAACCCTCTCTCGACAAGCTACCTAGAAACTCGCAATGAAAGCAGTGCCTTTTTGACCCTACTGACGAATACGAGGTTTTCAATACATTCAATTCCATCCTAAATAGTAAATCGAGTGACATTGCCGATATTCAAATTAGGCCTGTCAAATATGTTCTGGACTTATTAGCACCGGTATTATCCCACATTTACAATGTTTCAATTTCTTCGGGTACTTTTCCGCGTCAAATGCGAATTGCTGAGGTGGTGGTTATTTTTAAATGGGGCGACAAGAATGATCAATCCAATTACAGGCCTATCTCCATTTTACCCGTTTTCTCTAAGTCTAAGTGCCTGGAAAAACTCATCCACACCAGAAGTTCTTCGTTTTGCAACCAATTCTTTATTCTGACCCCCTCGCAGTATGGCTTTCGAAAGGGGCGTTCGACTGAACTTGCCTTGCTAACCCAGAAAGAAATAATCTTGAAATCATTTGAAGAAAAGTGTACCACTCTCGCTATATTTGTGGACTTTTCTAAGGCATTTGACCGCATTAATCATATCACTCTACTTAAAAAGCTAGAGTTTTCACGGCTTTCGTGGGGTAACTCTTGACGTTGTGACTTCATATTTAGAATTTCGTCAACAGTGTGTTGTCATCGACAATCAGCGTTCAGGTTTACAATCATTAACTGCCGGTGTTCATCAGGGAAGTATACTGGGTCCTCTACTTTATATATATATATATATATATATCAATGATATTGTCAAAATTAGCACGGAGGCAACTTATGTTATCTATGCCGATGACACTAGCTTATTTTTTTAACAAGATAAGGAAAAGCTGCAAGTCGCAAATCATATTCTTGACTCGCTTCACAAATGGAGCTCTGTAAATTCACTCCCTATCAACACTTCCAAACGTAAGGCAGTGCTCTTTAAACCGAAGAATAAGTCTATGGTTTTCGACTACAACCTTGTTCTGGGGCCCTCCTTCCTTGAAATAGCACCCAGTACTAAAACCCTAGGCGTACTTTTTCAGGAAAATCTGTCATGGGATTTTCACATTGAAGGTCTCATTTGCAAGATTTCGAAAGCCGTTGGCATTCTTAACAGGTTTCGCTTCGGCCTCCCAGTAAAAATTAAACTCCTTTCATACAACTCTATTTTCTTCCCATCTAAATTATTGTCATCTGGTTTGGGGAACCACAACATTAACCAATATAAACAATCTTCATGTCTCTCAGAAAAAGGCCATACGGAGTATCGTCAATGCCCCATATGATTTTCATTCACAGCCCCTTTTAAAGACTCTGCATATCATTCCAGTTACCAACCTGTATGATTACACAATAATTTTAAGATACACAGCGGGCATTAAACTGAACAATCCTATATTTCAAGAAGATCGCTGGTCTAGCACGAAGTATAATTTTTTATTGTACTCGTAATGAGGATGTCTAGAAGGTACCTATACAGCAGAACAAACTATTGAACGCAGATGTTGAGACACCACCTCCCATCATTATTGAACAATCTAAGGAGCAACATGACTTCACCATAGAAACACTAACAGCTCGTGCCATCAAAAATATGTTTCTGTAGCTCACTTATTTTTGTATAGTGCCTAATGATATCTGTGTTCTAATTCCCGGTTACAAGTGTCTCCATGATTTTTTTTCTTTGTTTGTTTTTTCTTACTCGTCTTCCTGCTATATAATTATCGATTTTTGTTTACATTTCCTTACAATTTGCCTATCCGCCTCTGCCAAGAAAACAGGGGTGGGCCCAGTCAAGCCAACATGTGTTGGCTTTTTGCACATGCCCCTGTCATCATGTACATATAGACGAAATAAACTGATTCTGATCTAATTCTGAACTCAGAAAGCTCTGGAGAGATGGCACTGCGAACCTCTAACTTAACCTGGGCATCATGGCATGTTCCGCTGTTACCATCTCGTAGGCACGCCTTGCATGACTTCTGAGGGTTCCATCGGCATACTTCTTTGCATGTACTGGGATCGGGCACGTGCTTGGGTGCTTCTTTGTAGTGGCCAACTATTGAACGTGCCTTTACACACAGTTGAAAGAATCCAGGTGCATGCTTCTTTGCGTCAGTGATGCAAAGTTGGAGAGTGTGGTCAAAGCACTGAACTCTGTGCCTCTGCAGATGCTTCACAGTAGCGACAATGTTTCTGTCATTGTCAGGGACAATAGAGGTTGGCAAATCTTATAGAAGTCCCCAATCATTAATCACGTTCTGCAGAAACCGCCGAATGTTCTTTGCTGTGCACTCTTCGGTCATTGGACCATATGGGAGAGTGTAGGTGTGCTGCACGAACTTCTTGTTCATTATGTGGCACGTCACACTTACGTAGCTCTGACAAGCGAGCGAGGTCCAGCTGTCGGTAATCAAACAGTAGCATTCGACTACAGCATGAAAGATTGGTCGGAAGGCTTTCATCAGTTCAGCTTTCTTTGCGGCGTACAAATCGGGGATCATCGACCTGGAGAACGTGGTCCTTGAAACAACGCTATACTCGGGCGTAGCGCACCTCAGAATTTCGACAAAGCCATTTTCGTCAACGACACTGTAGGAGTGCAAGCCGCCCGCGATGAAGCGTGCAATCTTCTGAGTTGTCTGTCTTGCCTTTGGTGCAGTCGATTTCATTGTCGTCCGATAATGTAATGAAGCGGACGGCTGCGGCGTAGACTGCCCGGCAGCTTTCTTTTATTTTTCAGAATGCAGTCGAGTTCTTCTTTGTAGGCCGCATACGAGCTCCTTCAGGTGGTTTGAAAAGGTTGTTGTTCCAGTTGGCGTCTTCAGTGACTTTTTGCATTGTTCGCCCCGGGCTTCGTTTTTAGAGGGAAGTTTAGAGAAATACTTCTAAACTGGATTTTTCACGCTGTCGTTCGCGTCCATCTAGCCAACCATCCGAGCTTTCTCCATTTTGACAATGTCGATGTCCTTCACTCATCTTGTCGCTGTAATATTATAATATTCTTTCGGAATAATATAGTTTAAATGTTTTTAAACGGTGTTTATGAGTTTTCTTGCAAATAACAGTTTCGGAGCAATTATGCAGGATATGAAAAATTTCTAAAGTTTTGTTTTAATACTAATCTTGTTTTTCTAACTTCATGTCTGTACGTGGCGGTGGTGAGAAAGCAGTGCAGGCAATCAGGGTGCCAAGATCGGCAAATGATGGCGCTGGCGTCACTGGAGCTCGTTGCTCGGTTTCTTTTGCCCGTTACTAAGCGAAGTTGATGAAAAAACTACGATTAATATATTATAAAGTTCCCACCATAATTAATATTTATAACGTTTTGCCACACGTGCAAGTATATATATTTTTAATTTTATAAATTGTTCCCTATTGATTTTTTGACAGCAAACAAGCCTGCGACCGTCAGTTTGCCAACACGTCGAAAAACACGAATTTTGCAACTGCTCTCGAAGCGAAAATCGAATGGAGTTATTTTCGAAATCGCTATTCGAAATTTCGAATATTCCCACAACACTACAATGTAGCCTGCAGAGAGACGTACTACAACTGGGAAGTTGTAGTACGTCTCGTACCACAACTTTCCAGGCAGACCTCCAAACTAGGAAGACACTCGCGGTCATTAAAACACTACTGTAAAATAAATTAAGTTGTAAGCTTGAGCAATGTTCAATATCTCCACCTTAGAGTTTTGAGTGTGGTTAGAAGAGCGTACTGATTAATCCGTCTCTCTCTGTCTTTCTTTAACTTCGGAAACGCCTCAACCAGCCAAGCCCAAAAATGGAATCAAAACCTCGAAAAAACATTCACTAGCTTACTTGGTGCTTCTTAATATTGACATTTTAATATAATTATTATTGTAACATTCTTCGCAGGAATGTAAAGACCACATGACCATGGACGGAAATGATAAAGAAAGCTCTGATATTGTATTTTGTCAATAAAATTTGGTTTACATGGTTTAATTAAATGCGGAATAAAGCTGGAAGAAGTGCTATAAGGAACTAAAATACGGACAGAACATATATGTAACAATAGGTGAGATGAAAAGACACATTCAAGGAAGGAGTCATCTTTCCCTGGTAACCCGGCACCGCGTGATGAAGGCAAATGAAGTAAACAAATCTGACTCTTGCCATATTCTATGAAAGGTGGCATTTTTCTGCTGGTGTACGACAATGTCTTCAAAAGTTCGAAGCATATTTAAAAACAGCCGTAATATTATTAGGGCTCTCAGCATAGTTGAGGTGATTTGATAGCACATTGAGAGCGGTAACTTATGTTTCGGGCCCCTCACAGATAGTTAAGCTCACATGAAAAAAATCAAACCACGCAATGGCTATTAAGTTCACTTACTCAATCAATACACTGACGAAAATCATCAGTTTCTGCAATCAATCACTTATGGTGCGCTAACGTTTGCGGTAGGCACCTGTAGATCTGCACCGGTAACGAGCGAATTATGCAGCCGAATGGAGAAATCCACTTGTCGATGGCGGCCCTATTGGTCCTGGACCGATACAGATTTTTCGCCAGCGATGAGTGGATATTGGAACCCGGCTATAAAATGAGCTTATCGCCAACACGGGTATGCCAGCGAATCCGGAATTGTAAACGAACCCTTAGTGAAGTGTTGTTCACGACAGATTTTTGAGAGGGTGCTACTGGAATAATTGAAAATATTACAGTATTCTAATATACTATCTTAAATATCGTGTGTAAGCAAAGTGGTGTTCAAAAATTCGTATGCTATAAGTGAGCTTTTAAATACCACTGAAATGCTGCAAACAAATATCATCCTACATAATAGAGAGATCTAATATTCATATATTTCAAAAATGACTCTGCCTGGAAAACTGCAGGCCAACAAAGCTTATGACTAAGCGGTCGACGCAGAATCATCGTAGTATTTATCTAAAAGACACACGAGTGAACTAATCTGTCCGAAAACTGGCATGAGGGATGAAGTTGTTTTATAAATCATATCTTAAATGCGTCATAAACATTACGAGCAACGGATGTGTTCATGTTTATGTTTGTTGCTTTTTTAACAGAGAAACCAGTGATTTCAATTTTATGAACAAAACACATTGAGAGACATGCGATCGCATTAAAAATGTGATTTACACGTCTCATATTTTGAGTCAAAAGTTTATGTTTCCGGTGTGCTGGCATATGAAAGGAAAGGCTATTAAAATCTACAAAAAAACAACGTTGCTCTAGTTCATGAAAACTAAAAGTGATGTATATCTTCTCGAAGCTCTATAACAAAACATTAGGTGATGTCAAAATCGAGTTGGTCCTTGCGAGAGAAGATCTACAAAAAATCATTAGTGTTGAAATAGCTCCCTAAAAATGAAGTTAAATAATATATAGTATTTTTTGAAAATTTTAGATATATACTTTAGTAAGCCATATGTGCGTCTCTAGAGGTGTTGCGCAAACGCAACAAGCTGCATGAACAAACAAAAACACTTTGTAGTGCGCGCTTCCTTCAGCCTTTGCAGCATTATTACTGCTGTTGAATTCTAATGCCATATCTTTTAAAGAAGTTGGCAGCTTCACAACCTCTCTTAACAATGGAAGTCTTCGAAATAAATTTTTTTTACATATTCAATCAACTTCCTCCTTGCGTTTTTATGTACACCATTACATTAAAAAGACGATAATAAAGAAGTATCTATTCTAGAATATAACTTGCAACAAACATAATAAAAGGAAAACTCGCCACATACGTTTTCGCCAACGAAAATAGTTTTATGTTAAGCTAGTTTTTACTGGTTTAGTTTCTTCCTCGCCTAATGTATTTACAGACAATGAAAGAATTATGTCTGCCTCTGTTTTGTGTTACGCTCTTCGGCGTCTGCTAGGTTGTGTAAGATTTGATGCTCTCAAGTGTATCTTCCCGTATATTAATTAGATAAAGAATAATTTGAAGGGTGTGTTTGCTAGCATGGACTTCAAGTATATTGCTTTAAAATGTTTTATTTTGGGGTGTAATCACTAATGATCATACCATGATCCAGTTAGTTCCTCAGCATTTCAACCTCAAAAAATAAAATCCATGAACGTGATTGTGAAATAACTTTTACTGGCACGTCATGAGCGCATGCGTCGTTATCACGTGCCATACAGGGTATATATTTGCAAATGAAGGCAGACCAATCTATGCAGCTACGACCAAGAAAAGTTTTAAAATGTAATTTGAGAATGTCACAGAGCTGTGTCTTTTTTCAATCTTTTTTTTTCAGTCTCCATCCCTCTTGTTTTTCGTAAGTTTTATGTCACGTACAAACCAGAAATCCGCAAACATCGCAGAATGCTTACACATATGTCTCGAAGATGGAAAAAGCTAAATATTTAGAATATTTAGCATTTGTGTAAACTTACCATAGCACTCGCATGCTACCGGAGGTAACCTACCCTGGGTGGACAGCGCAGTTGATAGGCTTACCCGCAGAACGTTTGTGCAATAAGCTAAATAAGATGATACGTTTGTTTCAAACAAATTAGTGGCCTATGGAACTACCTCACCTCTCTTGGGAATATTTAATAAACCTTCTTGTTTTCCACAACTAATCTCAATATTAAGTTATATATCCGGGTTTAGTCATTTATTCTATGAATTTGTAAAGAAACTTGGGTGGTGTCCAGCTTGTTTTGCGTGATAGTGTACGAAAGGAAGTACCTAAAGAGCACACGTTGTCATACTCCTTCTAAAATATCGAATATTGCATTAGTGCATGCCCTTTCTGCAGCGATAAATGCGATTAGGTGTCCCACTGCTACCCACGATCATACTTAGTAGTCATCGGTATTTAAATTAATAATTTACTTAAATAATTATTATGACCTAGCTCGAGTTCAATGCTTGCCAACCTGAGTCAAATTTTGCATTATTTACCGAAAACATTCCGAAAAAAGCCAGCCGCATTTTTATTCCCAAAAATGTTTTTTGCACCAAGAAAAATCAAAAATGAAAGGCCAAATGAAAAATACTTTTATGTTTGAAAGTCTATTCTCATACGACAAATATTAATAACATAAAAAGGAAGGAATAGGGTTTCTATTAATTTATTTCCAATGTATGCAGATTTGATGACGTCATCGAAAATTGGGTAATGAATTAACTGTTGACTGTGGAAGTTTTCCCGAGACATGTCCAATATACAAAAGGTGTCTAATATACACAAGTATAATAGACACCTTTTTGCTAGTTGAACAAACTTAATTTTGTTTTGAGGTGTCACGTGCTGTCTGAACAGTCCCCGATAAACAACATTTTTGATGGTTGAATAAGCTTGTGTAATAAATTTCACCAATGTTTCATGAGTGGCACAGTTGCTTATGATTAGTAGGCCTGTGTAGGGGTAATTATCCAATATCTGTTCTGTGTGTGTAACCATCTATATAGCAAATCATAATTTATCTTGCAACATATTAAGATGAACTTCTGATAATTGAAGCTTTTGATAATTCATGCAAAATGTGTGGCTTCCTGGAGTTTGAATTAATGAGAATCTACTGTACATCACATTCAAATGAATTGTTTCCCTATTGGAAAGACCAGTTTGAAAATCTAACTGGTCAGACTGGTATTTGGACTGGTCAAACTGGTATTTGGACTGGTCATACTGGCCTAACACGTAATCAAACTGGTGCAACTGGTAGCCAGACTGGTCTAACTGGTAACCATATTGATCTAACTGGTCACCAGATTGCCTTGTAACTGGTCACTAGATTGGCCTGACTGGTCACCATATTGGCCTAACTGGTCACCAGATTGGCCGAACTGGTCACCAGATTGGCCGAACTGGTCACCAGATTGGCCGAACTGGTCACCAGATTCACCGAACTGGTCACCAGATTCGCCGAACTGGTCAGCGGATTGGCCGAACTGGTCACCATACGCCGAACTGGTCACCATACTGGCCGAACTGGTAACCAGATTGACCAAACTGGTTACCAATTTGACCCCTCTTTCTCACTTTATTTATTGGCTTTCTCACTTTGATTTATTGGCTCTCAAATAATCACGGCATGATCGAGTGTTTACTTTTTTCTAAGAGATTAATCTCCTGAGCCATTTAATATACCCTCAGAGGTATGACATTGCTGGAAAAAAATAAACATGCTGGGAATATATTTTATTGCTTAGGTGGTCACCGAGAAATTTCTTACGTTCAAAACGACCAGTATAAAAGACGGAAACGCAGAGCTCGGTAGTAATGATCGGGTTGGTGTGATGTTGTATTGATGTTTGTACGTGCCGTGTATGTGTATGCGCTCAATGTATGTTCAGCTGATGCCTGTAGTAGGTGTATTGTGTCTACATTTGTGTATAATAAAGATTTCCTAAGTGCTGTAATGGCGTGAACAAACGAAAATATTTTTGTCGAACCAGTGTGACCAGTTCAACCACCATGACCAGTTCAACCATCATGACCAGTCAACCAGTATGACCAGTTCAACCGCCATGACCAGTCAACCAGTGTGACCAGTTCGAACCACCTTGAGCAGTTCAACCATTATGAAACTGGTCAAACTGGAGCAATAACCAAGTTTGAAACTGGTACCAGTTTGAACTGGTCTTTCTAATAGGGTTAGCCTCTTGGGCTTAACATAATCTGAACCTTTCTCCACTGGCAGTGCATTAAATGCAAAATAGTACAGCAATGTATTTGCTTTAGTTTTATACACTGACACAGGCCTGTGCAACTAAGTCAAACTAGCATTAAAGGAAAGCTGAAGCACTTTTTTGAAAAATCTGAGTTAGGAGCGGACTTGCATAGCGTTTTTTCCCATTAATTCAGTAATCGCACTAAACATAGGCAAAAGTCAACGTAAACTGCATTTATTTAAAAACTATGTGCAGCGATTGCAGTAGGGCATACAGTGATTCTCTCTTCCACCTGTGATCTGTCCAAAGCGTCGTGACGTCATTGTTGGCACCCCCAAGTCAGCCTATTGGTGAGCAAGGGTTATCGGACCCTGCTGATGACGTCACCTTTGCTATTTTTAATCTCCGTTCTCGTGCTCTGCTTTGTTCGGTGTGCCGCAACATGCAACGCTACGCCGAAATTTTAATTAACGATTACAACGCTCCTACTAACAAGATTAAAAGAAAACTAAAGGCACCATTTTTAAAGTGCCCGCATTAAAACTTTTTACTTTTTTTAATTTAAGGACTTTTTTAGTTTTTCTTTAAACGTGCCGCTTATGAAGTACTTCATTAACCTGAAATATTATACCTGTTTTCACCTCATGAACCGTAGTAAAACAAGATTTCCTTCACTAGTGTAAAATTAGAACAATGAGAGCAAAGTTGTTTCGTAATATAGGTACTCACCTTTTTATGCATCTGTGGAATGAGGCATTGACTAGCGATGACTTATTGCTCCCAGAACTGAAGAGCTAGCTCTGTAAAAGAAACTAATGTTCACCTTCATGCACATATTTCGTAAAGTAGGAAGAGATAAAAGATATTGTTAAAAATTAGCAATCCTTCTGATGTGCAAACTTTACTGTTCAAGTCTGCTAGGAGCAGTTTTCGACACTAGTGCTCAATCGAAACAATTGGAGAAAAGTTGTTTCTTTAAAGTAAAAACGCTATTAAAAATTGGTAGTGACTTTTACCTTCAAAGTGCTATAACGCATGAAATGCAGTATTTAAGAGTTTCTTTTAATTTTGTTCATTTTATCTTAAACTGAATGTGCGTATAGGCCACATGACGTCACATCACGTGACATAAATATTTCTGCCAAATTGAGTGGGGAAGCTGAATTGGTGCATAGGTCACATGACACCAATTTTCCGCTACATTTAGCGGGAACCTTACTTTGTATTTAGGTCACATGACGTCAGATCACGTGACATAAATTTTTCTGCCAAATTTAGTGGGGAAACTGAATTGGTGTATAGATCACGTGACATAAATTTTCCGCTAAATTTAGCAAAGAACCTGAATTTGTCTGTAGGTCACATGATGTTAGGTCACGTGAAATAAATTTTCCTGCCAAGTTTTTCAGGGGAACTGAATTGATGCATAGGTCAGATGACATCGATTTTCCTGCTAAATTTAGAGGGGAAACTGAAATGCTGAATAGGTCACGTGACGTCTATTTTTCCGCTAAATACATCGGAAAGCTTGAAATTGTCTGTAGGTCCCGTGACATCAATTTTCCAGCAAAATTTAGAGGGGAAACTGAACTTGTGTAGAGGTCACGCAAATACAATGTCCCCGCTAAATTAAGCAGCAAATGCACGGACGAATGGACAACATTTCGGAATTGGAGGGTAACATTAAAAAGCACTTCATGTTTTAAAAAAAGTAAAAGCTGCTCACGTGATGTGCATCTCTGGAAACAGGCTTTGACTAGCAATGAATTATTACCCCAGGACTGAAGTGCTGTTTCTGTAATGCTTCCTGCACAAACAATTCAAGTGTAAGAACACAAGCCCCAAAATCTTCTTGACATTCTTCTCCCCATACTCTTCTGTGCATTAAATTTATTTAATTCCTCTGTCAAATCCTAAAGATTTCTAAGTGTTTGTCCTACGTCTTTCTGTTATAGCCCGGTTCATGTTGCAGAAACTTGGCTGAGTGGGTTACCCGGAGCATTCATTGTCCGTCGAGACACTTTTCCTTTCACCCCATCCTGTTCTTGAAAGCAGAAACTTCTCTCCCTTGACTACAATCATTAAGGACTTTTTACAGGTCATACACAGGAGGTTGGCGTTGCCAACACAAGCTCATGTCTTCACTTTGCGCGTGAAATAAGAGTTAGGGAACTGACAAACACGGCAGTCGCATACTTTTCACTTTTGCACATGTACAAGACCCGATAATTTCTATTAGAAAAGTAGAAAAGCCCAAGGCTATCAGGTTGCTCACCGACAGCAACTACCAGGAAGAGGGGGGGGGCATGATTGCTGGTCTTAATGCTTTTACATTTCTGAAAGTTGCAAGTAAGACTTCTAAAGAAAAATGACCCAAACTAGTGCAACAAAACATTCTTTCATTTCATTTCCCATACCAAAAAGGTTGGTTATGTGGAACTTTGCCCGGCTGACACGACGCAGATTCCGGTACTCATCTGCGTCAAGAAGTTTCTGTCAAAACGCGTCTACCACGCCAATATTACTTCGAATCTCCAATCAACCTTTCACCCAGCAAGACCTTGCTTGTGGCTGTGTTGGGGATTGCAGCTGGTCTTAATGCTCAGTCCATTTCTGAAAGTATGCAAGCAAGACTTCTAAAGAACAGTGACTCCCAAAGCTAATGCAACAAGACATTGATTATCATTGTACATTTCATTTACCAGAAAGGTTGGTTATGCAAAACTTTGTCGGCCGTACATGACGCATATTCCAGGTTGCTCATCCGACAGCAACTACCAGGAAGAGGGGGCGGAGGGGCATGATTGCTGGTCTTAATGCTTTTACATTTCTGAAAGTTGCAAGTAAGACTTCTAAAGAAAATGACCCAAACTAGTGCAACAAAACATTCTTTCATTTCATTTCCCATACCAAAAAGGTTGGTTATGAGGAACTTTTGCTCTGATTGATCACGACGCAGATTCCGGTACTCATCTGCGTCAAGAAGTTTCTGTCAAAACGCGTCTACCACGACAATATCACTTTGAATCTCCAATCAACCTTTCACCCAGCAAGACCTTGCTTGTGGCTGTGTTGGGGATTGCAGCTGGTCTTAATGCTTGTACATTTCTGAAAGTTGCAAGTAAGACTTCTAAAGAAAAATGACCTAAACTAATGCAACAAAACATTCTTTCATTTCATTTCTCATACAAAAAAGGTTGGTTATGAGGAACTTTGCCCGGCTGACACGACGCAGATTCTGGTACTCATCTGCGTCGAGAAGTTTCTGTCAAAACGCGTCTACCACGCCAAAATCACTTTGAATCTCCAATCAACCTTTCACCCAGCAATACCTTTCTTGTGGCTGTGTTGTGCTAAAGCGCGAGCGTAAAGTGAGTGAAGGCAGAGGCGTAAACTACGGAAGGGGGGGCATCGGGGCTCGTGCCCCCCCCCCCTCCTGTGAGATCCGGGGGGGGGCAGAGCCCCTACCGGGCCATGATCCTTACCGAGACGCTGTTTACGTCTCATGTAACGAGCTTCTAGTAGTGGCATGCAAACAAAATAACGCACACAGCGACGGACACATGGCGATATACGTACGCTGTAAAATGAACCCCCTAAAATAAACTACTGGTACTTGCCGGTGTAAATAAAATTGCGCAGGAAGCCCCCCCCCCCCTCTTTGGAGAAATTCTCAGCCTGCCACCCCCCCCCCCCCCGGAAAAATGGAAATTATACGCCGCTCAGTGAAGGCATCTCCAAATGCCCCTTTGCGAGCCTAGGACTTCATTGCCTCCACGCCAAAGCCTCATCGAGCAGGACCATGCTTGTGTCTCTGTCATGCCTTGGTTTAGTAAAGCTAGTGGCGCTCTGCACTAAGCCTATCATGGTGTTATGTCTCGCTGTGCACGTAACAGCGGCGCATAGTTCTTGTTCGAAGTAGCAAATGTCAATTTCGATCTTGGACAACGGTGCCCAACTGTGATTGTGCAATGTTAGAGTTTCGCGGCCCTATGGGGTCGCGAGCGTCTTCGATTCGTCCTGGCCGTCATTTGCACGTCTGTTCCTTCGTGTGGATGCGCTTGGGAGACTGACGAACCGCGGACATGATCGATCCGTCTGCGAATCAGTCCGTCGTGTGAATCAACGATCAATGAAGAGTGCTGTTCATTTTGAACTTGATATAAACTAACTGAGCAGCACCATTATGTAGGATGGCTAACCCACCTAAAACCCTTGGATATGTTTGTGTTAGTTTCGTAAGTGGTTTCAAAGTGCCGTGCACGAGGCATGTGCTGCACTTGGAAGCAAATGGCAGTGTAGCCCTGAAATGAAAGGCAGTTGGTTGTAAATGGCACGTGTCTATCGCATTCACACAATTAAGGCTAAACCACATGTACGCGATTTAGCGGGCGGCGGCAACAAGCGAGAAAGTATTCTCACTGTTGCTCACCGCGTTGCTCGGTTATTGGATTTCTAGAAAACTTTGCTCATCATCTTGGTCGCTCTCTCCCGTCGCTTTCATGTTGTTTGCCTCGTCGTGCGGCTCGAGCAATAATTGCTTACATGCGGTTTATACTTTATGGTTGTCGGCACTTGCCAAAATGTGAAGCGTGAATTTTATCGAGGGCTTTGCCCTTGCCGGCTCTCAGACTGCTGGAAAAACTTTGGGTTCGAGTGAAATACGACCACGTGATTTCTTACTTTGCTCATGAACTGAGAAGGAAAGCTGAGGTGGGAGTAGCTTGAAAATCAGTTCATGGTCTCTACAAGGAAGTTGTTTAAAACACCCTTTTTCGATTAAAGGTTAAAAGGCGCGAACAAAACAGGACCAAAATAAGCACACGTACGACACAGAGAGGTCTGTGTCGTACGTGTGTCTTTTTTCGTTCTGTTTTGTTCGCGCCTTTAACCTGTTAATCGATATAAACCAAGTAGCCCCAACCAAAGTTTGATTGCATAACTTTTTTTTAGTCACTACTCAATGCTCGTTTTTGTTTTTTCTTCCAACCTTCACAATGAAGTACTGCCTGTGGGTTAGCAAATAAACGCAACATATAAAGGATTTTTCTGTAAAACGTCAGTGCCCCAGTCGAAAAAAAAAAACTCCTTATACCCTTCGCAAGCAACATAATAAAGACTCTACTTGTAAAGGCGCACGTCACGCAATGTATCGAGTAGTTTCCGAGGACAAAATTCGAACTTGAATCGAACCTCCGACTGTGGAAGCGAATACGAGCGCCAGCACGCTAACGGGTACCTTAGTAGCAGTCATGGGTTCCGCAAAACACACCGCCTAGCTAGGTGGTACCAAGCCGCCACCCAATTCGCAGAAATCAAGACTTGTCCACCGATCTGCGAGATAAAGCTCTCCGATAGACACACCAAGTGCCTCGCTTGCCTTCCCCCCCCCGCCCCGTTGCCTCCGGTGGGACCTTTGCCTCTGGGTGAGTTCCAGCAATCTGACTGCTCGCTCAGTGACACGTCGGTTCCGGGACTTCCTTGGCAAAAGCTCGAGGGTCATCCAATGCAGAAAGCACGCGTGTGACAAGGAACCGCACACGTTCGCTTTCACGCCGGCTGCACACAAAAGAACACGTCATAAACGCTCCAAACAGAAAGGATTGAAAAAGTAAAACGAATAGGCGAGCACTGATAAATTAGACTCAAATCCACAGCTGGTTCCATGGGCACGCCGGCACCTAGGACACTTCTTTTTTCCAAGAACGGTGTTCGATGTTCTTTCCGAAAGGCTGAAAGCGCCCGCTCGCTTTGTTTTTGTGTTTTGATACGATGGCGATGAAGATGCGGCGATAGTCGTTGCTCGTTGGTTCCGACCAAGCTCATTTTACTCAACGTGAATGTGCTTGTTTTAGTCGACTGAAATTCAAATTTTCAACTACAGAAAGTTGTTTTAACATTTATATAGTTATTTGTAATAAACCATGTTGTAGTGCATTGTGTACTAAACTGAAACTTGGCTTCGTTCCATTTTAACATGGCGGCGACGACCACTTTCTAGAGTGTTGGCCGTGCTCGACCTACTCAGGCGTTGGTTGTCCTGTTATCCACCTCCTGCAATCCGCATCAGCCACAAGCATGCTGCCTAGATAGTTTGGGCCCGCCGGAAAGAATCTCCAGTCTTCTTGGAAGCAAGGACCCCACTAGGGTTGCTCGGACGTCGTCGGCACCCACGAACCGAGTCAGTGAGCCTCACGTCGTTTGCTTGGTTTCTTCACGTTTTCAGCGACGGATCCCCAAGCCCGGGCCTCAGCCTTACATAACCTAGCTGGTGAAAAACAATCTACGACAATGCGGCGCGTCTTTGGAATGCGATTACTACGATCAGTGGCTCTTAAAACCTAAGTAGCCACCTTCAATGATGAGCTCTTCGATGTGAACGCTCTTACATTCACAGTGTGCCGACTCTCCGAATGGTCCTTCTACAAGCGACGCTGAGGGACGCGAGCCTTCGTCGTTGTTTCAACACGCAGTAGGGTTCTCAAAATGGGTACTTGGTCTCAGATAAGCTGCTGCACTTTCACTCACTCCTCGAGACGCATCCCACGTCAGTTCTATCGGTATGTAAAACGAGGATGCAGGATCCGGTTTATGATGGTCACCTTGTCGATTGATACAGTGGAGCACGCTACTTACGGAAATAATTGTGCTAAGAACTCTAGATTTGTGCTGGTTGTGGTATTTTTCCGATTACCCTTTTGGCGACGCCGTAACCTGGAGCTGGAACCTCCCACAAGCATGGCAAGGTGGTGCTATGCTGTGCGTGCTGCCCGGCTGCCGTGACCGAGTACTACGACTTGCCCAGACAGCCCCTCATTAACACTAGAATAAATTAAATCCGTCCATATCAGAAGCCTTCAAGTTGAGTCACTCGGAGTGCAATGAGAGGTCCCTATGTGCTTTACTGTGAATTATGGACTTTTACTTAATTTATTTTCGGTGTTTCCCTCCACCCCTTTAATTTGTTCTTTTTGCAGGGTACTGTAGGTTTCTTGGTACAGTCTTTGGCCTCTTTACTATAAGGAATTGCTTTTAGCAGGATGAAACGTAAAAGCACTTTTAATGCTTTTATCCTCTACTATGGTATTCTTAGGGCACACAACTGTATACTATTTTATTCAACCTAACAAAAAACGGGTTTTATGTCCGTTAACTAAGAAACAGACTCAGATTCCGTCAGAATTACAACAAAGTGTTTGTAAAATTACGGAAACTTTTTACAGTGCAGGGTTTCGTCGAGAGGAGGCTGAGTTGCCCTGATTGTGCCATCTCAGTTCACATGCCAACAACGAAGGAACCTCGGACACATGGTTGCATGGATGCCAGCCTTCCCACAGCACCAGCACACCTTTCTACATTCCCTACATACAAGGTGCAGTAAATATATCATGCATATATCTAACTCAAATAAGGAAAAAGAAAAGTACTTTATTATTTTGGGACACTGAGACGTTTATTCTGGCCGAACGAAACGAATATTATGTTTGCCAATTTTATTTCCTTCCCATTCCACACGTTATATAGTCGTAATAAACACCAGATAAGACCAGAATCATTTTTGATCATTTAAAAAAAGGCACAACAAACAGGTTTTTATAAGAAACAAACAAACACTGAAAACTTATTTTAATTAAGGAGGCGCATGTTTCTATTATTTCAAATAATTAATCCACCATCTTCGGGCATCCCTTGTAAATCAGTAGCGTGATGCAGGTCACTTCAAGTGGGCCAAGGCAAACGCGGTGAACACTTCAGAAGGATCACGCTGGCAAGCCGAGAGACTGACCGTTTATGAAGAAGGGACGAAAGGGCTGTCGTGATACTCATCATCGCTTAACTTATCCACAAGCTCCATAGTCGACATAATCACCACCTCTCCCCTCAGACCTTCCTGGTAAAGGGAAGTGAATATACTCATGCGAAACAAGAAACAAGTGAAACAAGCACATACTATTTATGACGAAAATAATCGCTGGAGAAGAGGAACAAGAGGGACAAAGGACAAACATAAATTTCCAAACACAGGTAGGTGACTGGTGCGCGACTGAAAAAATCCGCCTGGTCCGGGTATCGAACCCGGGACCTCTCCATTACAGGTGGAGCGCTCCACCAACTGAGCTAACCAGGGGTTAGACGTCAGTAGAGCAAACGGGTTTCATCAGCCGCCACCAGTCCAACACCAACAAGGATGAAGCTTTCAATTTATGGTTATGATTATAATGCAATTAAATGCAACGGTGCAAGCGAGCTGGACAAGAATGACGAATATAATCCCTGGAGAAGGGGAACAACAGGGACAAAAGACAAACATAAATTTCCAAACACAGGTAGGTGACTGGTGCGCGACTGAAAAAATCCGCCTGGTCCGGGTATCGAACCCGGGACCTCTCCATTACAGGTGGAGCGCTCTACCAACTGTCCAGCTCGGCTTGCACCTTTGCATTTAATTGAATTATAAACTATTTATGGTCGTCTTTCTATGGATCACATTTTACATTTAGGTTTTCAAGATTTCCCGTTTTTCGGAGTTAGCAGCTGCTGCAGAAAAGCTTAATTGAAACGCTTCCATCTTTATAGGGCAAAATACATGAAATGCAAAAAAGTAGCATAGCATATATTTTCATTTGCCTTGCCGTTTATGTACCCTCACGCTACATTTCAATAAAATCTGAAACTAAAATAGTGTACTACATTTTCTTTCAACATTTGCAAAAAGGTATACTCTTTTCAAAACGTTATACCAATAAATAAATTGTTACTCGTACGTGGTGTTTTATTCTAAACTTCGAAAATAATGTTAAAAACAAAATTGTCAAATAATTTCATGTTAGTATTGTAAACAATTATTTGAAGTTTGAAAAACAGATATGTGATCAAACCAATGCATTATTTCAGTGTTACTATTTGTAACATTTATTTACTATTTTGCATTGAATGTTATGTTTCCCTTGTAAACTTCAAAATAACATTAGAAATATATGTTAAAATGTTATTTCGATGTTACTTCCTGCAACATTATTTCACGGTTCTGCATTCACTGTTACTATAATGTTTCGTTGTAAACTTCAAAATAATGTTAGGAGAATAATGTTACTAAATGTTGCTTTAATGTCAGTGCTCATAACATTGCTTTACAGTTATGTATTGAATGTTGTTATAACGTTTTGTACACTACAATATCGTTTTATGTTTAATTTGAACGTTAGACTAACATTAAGAACATACCTAAAACTTTGCGTGTTCTATTTGAACGTTGCTGTAACATTTACATCTAACACAAAACGTTATTCCAACTTACACAACAAAAAATAATGTTATTTTAATGTTTTGTGCTACCTGGGAAGCTACATGGAGGACGAGCGCCGACTCAGGTGCCCGCTCCTGCGAGGTACCAGAAATCCACCGCCGTACCCACAGAGCTGGGGCACCTCATCGCTCACGGGAGTCAGTAGCCACCGCAAGGGCAGCCATCTTATACCTCGAAAGGAACAGGGAGGATGATCTTGCACGCGCCATTGCCAGTTATCAGGAGGCTCCGTCCTGCTCTCCTCCGCCCCCCATGCTACGCAGACCTGTCACTAGCAGCTTGCTGTGGATTGCCGGCATAAACATTGATGACGACGAACAACTTTAAGAACAGACCCTAACGCCGGTGGTGGTGGGGGGGGGGGGTAGTGTGTGGCAAGCGACAAGCGGGGTGTGTAGGTACGCGCCGAGGTGACCGACATGAGCGTGCTACGGGCACGGGGCGCGAGCTCTTGAACGATCGCTTGCGTGGCTCACGAGGGCCTCGGCGGCGAGGACTCGAAGCCTGGCCTGTATCTAGTAAAGGTGTGTTTTTGTTATGTTCTGCCTTGCGTGTCTTTCTTGAGGGCGAAGAGTGGGACAGATCCCCACAAGGTATACCAAGATGTTTAGAGACATTAAGCACGTTCTTTCCTGGCGCAAATGATGTCAATAGCGAAGCTGGACGTCTGTAAGCGTGGTAGATAATGTTCGCGTTTTTATTATTCAAGATTTGTTCTCGACGTTTTTGTCAATAAAGGCTGCCATCTCATCTGAGTGCCAAGCGATAAGAAGATTCCCGCCACTCGTCACACCGTTGCGTGTTTTCAGTTTCCAGAAACCATGTAGTCGAGATCGCAACAAGGCAACGCCTTCTTCCTCACAGAAAGTTAAATAGATCACGCGAAGGTAGAGAAAGACAGAGAGAGACGGATTAATCAGTACGCACTTCTGACCACACTCCAAAACTCTAAGGTACAGATATTAAACACTGTTAAAGCTTACAACTTCATTTATTTTGCAGTAGTGTTTTAATGACCACGAGTGTCTTCCTAGTTTGGCGGTCTGGCTGGGAAGTTGTAGTACGAGACGTGTCAGACAATCGCAAACGCCTCAACCAGCCAAGCCCAAGCATGGCATCAAAACCTCGAAAAGAACATTCAGCTAGCTTGCTTGGTGCCTCTCAATAATGGCATTTTAATATAATTATTATTTTAACATTCTTCGCAGGAACGTAAAGACCGCTTGACGACGGACGGAATTAATAAAGAAACCTCTGTTATTTTAATATTTCAAGAAAATTTGGGTGCGAACTTAACCTGGGTTTACACTGGGTTGTAAATCGAATGCCGAATAAAGCTGCAAAAAGTGTTATTAGGATCTCAAATATGGGCATAACATATATGTAATAATAGGTGAGACGGAAAGACATATTCAGGTAAGGAGTCAGCTTTCCCTGGTAACTTGGCACCGCGTGATGAAGGCGAATGAAGTAAACAAATATGATTCTTGCCATATGCTATAAAAGGTGGCATTTTTCTGCTGGTGTAAGACAACGTCTTCAAAAGTTCGAAGCTTATTTAAAAACAGTCGTAAAATTATTAGGGCTCTCAGCTATAATTGAGGTGCATTGATGACACATTGAGAGCGGTAGCTTATGTTTCGGGCCCTCATGGACATTTAAGGTCACATGAAAAAATCCAACCGCGCAATGGCTATTAAGATTCACCTACTCGATCAATACAGTGACCTAATTAGTCATTTTCTGCAATCAATCACTTATGGTGGGCTTACATTTGTGGTATTCGCAGGCGGATCCGTGCCGGTAACGAGCGGATTTTGCAGCCAGGTGGTGAAGTACACCAGTCGCTGGCGGCCATATGGGTCCTGGACCGAGACAGATTTTTCGCCAGCGTTGAGTGGACATTTGCATCCGGCTCCAAAATGAGCTTGCCGCCAACATGGGTATGCCAGCGGATCCGCAAGTGTAAACGAACCCTTAGCGCATTGTTGTTCACGGCCGATTTTTGAGAGCTTGATATAGGGATAATTGAATATATATCAGTATTCTAATATAGTAACTTAAATCACGGGTGTAAGCAACGTCGTATGCAAATATTCTTATGCTAAAAGCGAGCCTGTAAATTCCACTGAAATGCTGCCAACAAATATAATCCTACATAAAAGAAAAATACAATCTGGATATATTTTACAAATGACTCTGCCTGGAAAAATGCAGACCAACAAACCTTATGACTAAGCGGTCGACGCCGAAACATAGTAGTATTTATCTAAAAGACACAAGAGTGAACTATTCTGTCAGAAAACAGACATGAGGGAGGAAGTTGTTTTATAAATCAAATTTTAAATGCGTCACAAACATTACGAGCAACGGATGTGTTCGTGTTTATGTTTGTTCTTTTTTTAATAGAGAAACCAGCAACTTAAATGTTACGAACAAAACACATTGATAGACATGCAATTGCACTAAAATATGATTTACGCGTCGTATATTTTGAGTCAAAAGTTTATGTTTCCGGTGAGCTGGCATCGGAAAGTAAAGGTTATTACAATCTATAAAACAATTTTAGGGGGGGGGGGGGGGGGCTGTAGTTTTTGAAAACTAAAAGTGATGTGTACCTAGCCGAAGCTCCATAACAAATCATTAGGTGATGTCAAAATCGAGTTGGTTTTTGCGAGAAAAGATCTACAAAACAATCATTAGTGTTTACGTAGCTCCCTAATAATGAAGTTCAATTATATACTAGTATTTTTCGAAGATCTTAGATAGATATTTTAGTAAGCCATATTATGTGTCTTAGAGGTGTTGCCAAACGTAACAAGCTGCATAAACAAAAACAAATATTTCGGAGTGCGCGCTTACTTCAGACTTTTCAACATTATTACTGCTGCTGAATTCAAATGCCATATCGATAAAGAAGCTGGCAGCTTCACAACCTCTTTTTGCTATGGAAGTCTTTGAAATAAACTTTATTTTTTTATGCATTCATTCAACTTCCTCCTTTTGTTTTTATGTACAGCACTACATTAAAAATACGGTAACAAAGAAGTATTTACTCTTGAATATAACTTGCAACAAGAATAATAAAAGGAAAAACTCGAAACATACATTTTCGCCCACCAAAATGGTTTTATATTAAGCTAGTTTTTGCTGGTTTAGTTACGTGCTCACCTAATGTATTTACAGACTATGAAAGAATTATGTCCGCCTTTGTTTTGTGTTACGCTCTTCGGCGTCTGCTACATTGTGTAAGAATTGATGCTCTCAAATGTATGTTCACGTATATTAACTGGAAAAAGAATAATTTGAAGAGTATGTTTGCTAGTGTGGGCTCCAAGTATATTGCTTTAAAATATTTTATTTCAGGGTATAATCAATAATCATAATACCGTGTGGTTGATCCCTCCCTTTCCCCTTTTTCCCAAATAAAATCCTGGCTACGCCACTGCTCTGGATGCACTTTGTTTCTTTTGAAGCAGTAGCCGCCTTCCAATATTTTTTTGCTGTTAATAATGCCTAGTTTTAACGCATTCATGAACATCCTTTGTTGTTTTTGCCATAAAAACCACAGGCGCGAGCTGGGCGAAATCCAACTGGGGTAACTTGTGTTGTACCCACACTTCCCCAGAAGTGACTGAATTTTATAACTTATTACTCCATCAAAAAGTAACTGAAATACGTTACTTGTTTCTTCTCTTGATAGAACCTAAGTCGTTATATTCGATAACAAAAAAGAAACTAGATAAATGTGACGAGTTACTTATAACCGGTTACGTACAAGTGAGCCTCGGTTGCATAATTTAGAAGGGAATGCACTTAGGTGGTTCATACTAGAACATGAACGTAGGTATTGATGAGCCTTGTATCATTAATTGCTCCAAGAGTTAAGAACATTTTGTTTAACAAAAGGCGATATTCTTACATGTCTTGTTTGGAGGATGCGTTTTGGTGCAATTATCTGAAGCATTGTGAAAATAAAGGATCTATCTACAGATGGTCACGTTTGTTTTATTTATGTATGCTTAATTCCATCCTCGCTTTATTTTTATAGTGTTAGTGGTATTTACTGACAATATTCGCGATGACAATTTAGAAAAAGCAAGTAAAATGATGGATAGTCTACGAGGACAATTTGAGAAGTTTGAAACATTTACTAACGGGGAGAAACAGGTTGGAAAGAATTTTATTGTTGTTTTTGCAGATAATATCTTGGAAATCCGCGCCGGAAGTGCCGTCGCTTCGTGCAGTAAAGAATAAAACAAATTAGTGAATCATCGCCATTATAAAACCGGCGTGAGCTTTCTCGGGGCCCTAACTCCACGGAAGCTTATTTTGGTGGTCAACATGACCATGCTAGGCATGTACCCATGTTTGTTCGGGGCAATCACTGTAATCTTTATCCACGGTACTTGCGCAAGTTCATCTTGGCTGGAGCTAAATCCAGCACTTGGGAAGTATCAAGATGAAGAGCAGGTATTTTTTTCTTGTCATTTTAGTTCTCTAGTTTCAATAAGATCGAGTTTCAAGTTGTCGACCACAGATGGCAAAATTACTTTACCAAAGTAATTAAATTAGATTACTCACTACTTTCGTCAGAAATACGCAATTGTAAATAAATTACATTGTAAATGAACGCAGACTAAATGCTTACTTTTGAAAAGTTTAAAATTACTTTTAAATTCCTTCAGGCAGTAATTCGTGCCCTTGATGACAAAATTTTTGCACATAATGCAGAGTTTCTTAATAAGATATGTCTAAAACCGACTGTTCACTGGTTTCGCTGTTCATTCAAAGGTGAAGTTGATCGAGTAACTGCTAATGTGATTGTGTCCTTCTAATATTGGAGAAGTCGTCCCCTTCGAGGGGTGGGGCCATGGCAGCTCGATTTTACATGAAGTCTTAACGAACGACTGTTATAAAATGTGCTTAACTGCCCATTGTGTTGCTTTTGTCGAACGTCTATCGTACATGATGCCATTTTTCACAAGGCTGAAAAAATGACTAGAACGTCTGTCTTTTGACTCGGACACAGTCAAATCGTTTCCTCTCAAGACCACTGGCCGGCACATTCCCGGAATTCTTCTCAAGGAGTATTGTCCCATAACACAAGAAGAGCGCTAATTATCGCGCGTTGTCACGGAAGGCTGGCCGGCTGGTTTCTGGGGAATGGGCGCCTCCAGAACTGTGTCCTTCCCCAACGAACCAGCTGCTATATCTGCGTGTTTGCTTCTCCCTGACCTAACTTTCCAAGCTCAGTCTGCTTTTCTCGTTTTCCGCCGTTTACGAGTATATTCCGTTCACTCCTAAGCTGAGAGTGCGGTGGTAGCTACTAACTCGTCGGGCCAGTCAACCGTCTTCCTTTCACCACCTGGCACTACCCACGCTCTTTGCGCATGGGGATTGGCGGAGGCGCGATCAAGTTAGAAAATATCGACGAACGACTGTTTCAAAGAGGGCGCAGTTTCCACAGCACTGCCAGCTTAGGGGTGATTGGAGCATAAAAAAGTATCTTTATCCACGAGGGACAAGGAAACTCACGAGAAGTCCTGGATCCTTGGCAAGAGATTTAGGATTAACTCCTGACTCCTCGTCACAGGTCTCAAAATGTCTTTAACTTCGTAGTGACGTGTTCTCCATATCGTAGCCTGGAATGGACTTCGATTACTTTTCGCCGTGAACCGTGGCCTTCCAGCCATGTCTTATTCGAAAGCCTTTCTTCATCCGCTTCGCCTTTTGATCCCGTCTGTGTGCGTTTGCCTCGCTGTCGACTCCCGTGTTACAACTTGTTTTCTCAGATTGGACTCGGAAAAAAGTAATTACGACAGTAATAAGATATTTTGTGAAAATAACCGCCTGAAAGTAATTTATTACATTACTGAATTACCAGCATAAAAATGTAATTTTTTACTTTACTAGTAACAGCAAATTATTTTTTTACAGTAGTAGCATCATTGCTATATTTGTTGTTGACACCTTACCTTGAGCGCTAAGGTCACGGCTCCATAGGAGTGAAAGCAAGATGGCGTTCAGAAGAATTTTGTTTAAATTATTACCAATAGCGTGTAACTGAATCGACAAATTTCAATAAATTAAAGCCTCAATTTTTTTTGTTTTGTTCTGAACACCTAAATTATATGCTTGATACCACAGCTTAGCACTTCTGAGGTTAACTGATGGCTGTGCTATAGTAAGTCTACCTTCTATTTTGCTGGGAAAAATTCAGGTGATTGTTCGGATATAAGGCTTGTATCGGGAATTGAAAATATTCGTTCCATTTGAAATCTTTATTTTATAATTGGAGTGTAAGCAGAGCGGCAAACGTTGTGGAAAGGCGGCATATCCATTACGGCAGATCGATTTTAATATAAAGATGTTTTGGTCAGTGGCTGTTCATGTGATACGTTCGTTGATTGTGGTTTTCTTTAAAAATGGTAGAGCTTCGTTGGCATACGTTAACGATGAGATTTTATGCGTACTAATCAAGCTTATATTTTTTTATAACAAGTGTTTTCCACTAGCTGAGACCTGGTACACGCTGTACAGAAACTACGAGTGGGATCCAGTACTTGGAGGCACTGCTAATTGCATCAAGGATTTCCCAACGGGCCCACCAGTCCACGGCGAATTTCCCCTGACATATGAATTTGGAAATACGTCTGTGTAAGTTCAAGAAGTAAAGAAATGACTAAGCTGCTCTAAACTATGATGCTTGTTGAGCTCTCAATGTCAACCTTACCTGGGTATTGTTACCGCCTGCGAAAGCAAGGTAATTTGTGAATGTGTACGCGACTGTTATGTTGAAGGAGGAGGGGGTGGGAGCTTGTCAAATCAAAATAGTTGTATATTTTGATTTATTTTTACGATTTGTAGGCTGAAGCACAATCAATTTAAAGTATTTATGGATGTTATATACATTATGGAGTAATTCGATGATACGGACGAAGAAAGAAGGCGTTGCTTGCATATCAACATTTTTTTTTTGTTTGAGAAAAGAATTTCATTACGATCATCTGGTAGACTAGTTGGTGTATCATTATCATTATCCTCACTTCTCGTATTTGCGCTGTTAATACCACATAAAGAAAATAATTTCAAGGGAGCTAAAGACACACTTTACTCTGAACTACGCAGGACTTTTCCAGTTTTGTGCTGGCCACTTTTGTGCCGTTTAGTAAATCTCATTACGTTAAATACCCCTTTTATTGGGCGATCTGGTCATGTACCACTCGCTTCTGAAAACTCTGCACCGGATCGGGCAGTATGATTTCGGTAAGAAATAACGCTTTAACCTGGACCAGATACAATTAATCCCAATTAAGCGAACCACATTGTGCATTCGGGGATTAAGAACCAATAGGGTTATACGTAGTCGAAACATTGTACTTCTATGCAGTGCCTCGATCACCTTCTTGTTTATTAGCCACAAACGGAATTTAAATATATGCTTCTTCATCGAAGTCCCGCTATCAGAATCACGTCGGAGAATTTTCCGCTAAAGCAGGACACCAGCTAAGCAAAAAAGGGGCACATATGCCAATTGCCTTGCTCCTTGCGTTATTTCGGCGCTGTGTTTCATAGCTGCGTCTTAAGTGGCCCAAATCTCCTCATTAAGCAGAAATAATTTAGTCTCCGATACAAAAAGGGGTCGCATAATTTATTTGTAGTTTGTGCAATAATTTAGTCATAATTTAAAATCAAAAATGCAAAAAATATGTTTTTCTTCTTAATGTTGTGAGTAAATATTTAATGCAGAATTTTTCCTTTGTTGTAGGAAGTGCAATCATCAGATTTATTATTCTTCAATATTATTTTGCCATACCGCAAGAATGGTCATGTCTTACAGACAAGCTGATTTGCAAGATTAAGCATTTACTGTAATATTATTTCGCTAATTCATGTTGAAACCCTCTAGCTCTCAATTTTGTTTTACCTCAATGAAGAAAACATTTAAATAATTTTCAAATACATGTGGAGGGAACAAGGCCGCGTTCTAGTCAGTGTATCATGTGACGTTAGAATAAGTTAAAGTAGTGGAACCGCACTTGTTTAAAATCACATGAGGAGGTAATAATCGGTCTTAGTAGCCGCACAATATACAAGGAAGTGATGTGAGCTCTGAAAAGTAGACACGGTCTAAGTATACCAGTGGTGGTGGTACATGGAGCAGTGATACACTGTCGTGTGTAATTGTTTGTTTTCTATTTACCAATTATAACCTTGCTGCTCTAATTTTGTTAATATACTACTTTAAAAGAAGGGTTATTAAAAATGCAATAAAATAGTAATATGTACGTACACATAAAAATTGGAAGGTGGACGTTGTGAAAGGTCCGCGTTCCGAATTGAGCCGCAGTTGCAAGCGATACGTGACTGTTTAACTTATTTTATTTCTTTTTAAATTAAGAGTACGTACGGCGTTTATAAATGTTTTGAGGAACACAGTAAGATTATTCTAGCCTATTACCTAAGTCGCATAGGAGTAGATTATATTTTAATAATTAATGTAGAATTGAAAGGAACATGGACTATATACTCTTTTGCATGTATTGAGTTTTTTTATTGTAATTCAGAGATTTATTAAAAGACTGTAACATTTACTGCAGCTCATTCAGGTGAATTATACGGCCAGGGGGACATAACATACAGCACACGTAGCAGAACGCGTTTAAGAACTACAGAATACACAGAAAGAATTAAAAACCTTGATTAATCTGAGCTGCATTTTCGAAAACGTTAGCTACACAAAATAAAATTAGGTTATGGTTGTGCATATTTCCGGATTTTAAACTCGAGATTCAAATTCTAAGATAGCTTGTGCCTTTATCGTGCCTTTTCTCGCTTTTCTCCAGTCAGACAACTTTGACTCTTGAGTCGTCCGATGGATATACAGCTAAAAACCTCGTGAAAATTAGACCTCTTGAAGGTAAGCACGTTTTATATAAATACGTAGTGTAAAGAAAAATTGTTCCTTTGTTGTGTGTTTGTTTGCCTAGACATCCTTAAAGCTCAGGCGTGCCAAATAGCATTACAAACGCAGGATGAACTACATAGTGCTAACGATATAACCGAGCTGGGTGTTTCTCATATTCTCGCTAAGTCCGTCAATGCATCGAAAAATGTCGCCTAGATATAAACTGAGCACATAATCTTCGATTAGTACAAGAAAGGCGTTCACATAATGCACTCTAAGTGAACCCCATCATAATGTGCACACGTTTGGCAGCAGTTGGTATTCTTGCCGTGAAGCTTGAGCTAAAAAGATAACCAAAACTCGAAGGTTTATCACGCACTTAATATTATTAATATAATAACTCTGAGTACTAATATTATAAGTCCAAGCAGTGCTCTTCTTGTTTTATCAGAATAAAATATTCATTCTTCGTGTAAAAATGGAAAAAAAATACTTCTATGAACAATAAAAATTTCAGCTTTATTTAAAAAAATGAAATGAACCAGATTTATATACTTAAAATCAGATTCATTTCATATTACTTAAATTTATTTAATTAAAATTACTGAAGCAATAAAATTGTGATTTTGCTATCACTAGATCGGTTTTGCAACATGGCAGTGTGACAGAGCATTTCCTCCCATTACTAAAAACAATCCAGAAAAAGCTGTGCAAAATCAAACTACAGTTAATTCACAACTTTATATTGAGTAAACCCCGCCCCACTAAAGGAAAATAGCTTGATTGGTTTCAGTGAATAACCAATATTTGGTATATCTTTCGTGTTCTGAATTTTTTGCAATGGGACATTACTTTTCTAGTTTCCGCTTTTGTTTTCTATCGCATTCTTATTTAGATGCAATAAGTCGTTAAGTAACTGACGAAGAAAGTGGATGGTAGAAACAAGACCGATAGTTCCGATTTGCTCGGAAGACCACTGGTTTGTAAATGTTCACTCTTCAGCCTGACATAAGTGTATTCTATTTTATGTTTTTTTATTTAAAACCAAGCAAATTTACACGAAAGCAACAAAAGATACACAGAAAGGCTTGATTTAGATCATCATGGTAACACCGTTAAAATTTAATTAATGATTGAATTCAATATATAAATTACGATTTGAATATTCTTGAGTTTTATTCTCCGCCTAGCTTCCATATGTGCTTAATCGGATGTAATTAATTTTCCCACAATGCCTTGTGTCGCAGTTAGTTTAACACATATAAAGGTTCTAGATGATGAACAAGACTAGTAGCATTTTTTTTAATCTTCTCTCGAATTGTTTTCTGTCTGCTGCGTGGTTACTTTTCTTTTCGCCCCTTACTTGTAACTTTACGTACGCTAGGATTTTGTCGTTAACCTTCCTGGTGTGCTATGGAACTACAGTCCTAAGTGCCGTCGTTTAGTCCCAAGTAGTGCGGTATCTCGAAGATTCCTCAATGCCAGCACGTCTTGCTTCGCGATCGAACAAATCCGGCTTCGCCGTTTATTCCTGTCTATTTTCGGTCATTCTCATAGTTTCCGTCCTTGTGGTCGAAAGTGTCGTTGATATTCAAGCTGTACTGCTCTTATCTGCACCATCTGAGCAACTAATCATGTCGGGTCCTCACCGGCAAAGTAACCTTACACAGAGTGGTGGTTCGCTTGTGGGAACCACGCTTAACAAACGCGCATCGCGATTATTAATGTGACTATTCCACTTTGAACAAGGTCTGTTAGCGTCACGCTAAACCAGAGATGGTGGTGAAAGACAAGCTTGATAAGTTAGAGGAGATAAATTGGTTCCTTAAGGACCTGCTTGTATCTCTTCACGACTGGCCGTCCTGTTTCTCCTTAAGTAATATATTTGTTGATGCACATAATTCGTTAACGACATTCAAGTGCACCAAGTTAAAGGTTCAAAATATTTAACAAGACTAATTACACTTTTATTTGATTTCCTTACTCATTTTCTTCTCCTTTATCATAGTTGACTTTTTGTATCTCTCGTTCTCTGAATCATAAAACACACAGCTTTCCAGTGACGAGAACTGAGGCGCAGCTATGTTAATTTTGCCGATGATTTCTTCGCGTAATTCATTTGTTTTCGTCCTAGATGATGGAGGAAACGACCTAAGGGGTTTCATGACAACGGCAGCTGGGATAAACATAGTAAAGGTTATACTACTAAGTAGCACTGTATAAAATATTCTCCCGAACCGATCAAAAACAAGTTTAACGAGAGCAAAAAAAAAAGCACCCTCAATTTAATTAAAATAAAAGATAAGTATAGTACAGATTAAAACATATTTTAAGGACCAGTCTTGATACAAAGCTACAGTTCTTAGTAAAATTATTTGCTCTGTGGTATGTGAGGTGCTCCCATTTCAAAATTATACATTTGAATACAACCTTGAGAATGCAACTTCATGCTCGAAAACACTTAGTATTTTTTGTTCTCTCTTTTCCTGCTACTTTTAGTTACTCACCCATAACAGCATTAACGAGCTTGCCTCTGTTACAGCCAAAAGTCAAATTTTGGGGTTTTACGTGACAAAAGCAACGACGGGCATCTGGC
>JAZHYW010048845.1:0-10932 GCA_037355805.1 Ixodes ricinus
GGCTGCACGGCGAAAGCGTAATAGTTGTCAAGCTCTCGAGCATTTTTTTTTTGTTCGTTGTATGCAGTGCGAAGAAGACGGCGAGTGGGATTGCATTCCCTGTGCATGTGGCGGGGATTGGGGTCACGGTGGCATGTTGAAGGATCTTGCTGTTTAGGGCAATTGGCTAACGCCGGGGTTGATAGGATGTGTACCCCAGTTCGTGCAGGATGAGGCGACCCGTAGCAGTTAGCGAGAGACGTTGGTGTTGCTGGACGCGATGTATGTCAATGATTGTAGGGGACTGTGGATAGGACGCCGAGTCAGACCAGTCAGGTGGTACTAGTGATGATGGGACCCTTCATTAAAATCTGGCGCTTTGAATAACTGCTCTCTCTGATCCCGGTGACTACGAAGCTAAAATGGAGCTCCCGGCTCAGTCATTACATAATGTACGAGGTTCGTACATTACATAATGTACGAAATAACGAGGCTGGTGGCAAAAGTGTGTTTTATATTTGCACCTTTACAACTTAACTGTTATCCCCTTCAACATACTCCTTTCCCCTATCTATACACAGTCGCATATAATTTCCCATTGTTGGAAGAAGTGCCGCAAGTCATCATGTGTCAACTCCTTGTTATTGTTGTTAAAACCACCTTTATTGCGTCTGATAAAAGAAAGGGAGAACGGCCTTGAACGCTCTCGTTGCCAGCGGTATCTGTTGGCTCAGGCAATACCGCTCAGGTCCTCGCCGCGCAACGCGGCCTCACATCGTTCCGTCATCGGGTTCGTGAACGGCACTATACTCTGTTTCGTACTTAGCGTGCAACGCTGTCAAAGCTACTGGCGCGAGCGTGGGGCTTGATCACGTTGATCATTTGCACGCGTTCGCGCGCAAACAAAACCATAGATGAAGCCACGCGCTCGCGCCGGTAGCTTTGACAGCGTTGCACGCTAAGTACGAAACAGAGTTTACGCCGGGGATCTTCTGATCAACTCCTTAGGCAATGCCGCCGTTTCCTCCTCTGCCTCGTCCACAGTTCTTGCCTTGCTATTTTTCTTGTCGGTGACGTGGTAGTTATTCAGTACATCGACTGTCTTTCTGTTTCCAGATTCACTGGAAAATCCACTTGTCACATGTGACGATCTTTCCCAGCGAGTCAGGTTCCACTACAAGTCGTTCCACGAAGTCAGTGCAAACGTGTTCCCGGACATCCTTTTGCTCCTAGATGAACGGAATGTCGCCAAAATTAGTAAACGTTTTCGCACGATCGGCGATTAAACATTCGGATGGTATCAGACATGACGCACAACGTTAAAAGAGCTATACAACGGATTTTACACAACCGATTGATCGTGTGCAAAGTTCACTGAGTGGCCCTTTTCGCAGCCTGTCTCGTCTGTTGGACTTAAATGCCTTAAAAGGAAATTCCATATTTTGCAAACAATAAACTTGGGTGTAATTAGTTTACCAAAACAGCAACAAAAGGTCATTGTATAAAAGCTTTGCATCACTGACTTCTTTTCTTTTTCCTATACACGAAAATCTTACAGAAGATAGGTGTAGTGGTAGAACCAAAATCTGATAGACATACCATTTTTGGGACCTTTGGAGCCTCAAGGCACGACGACGCTGCATCTCGTAGGCGTCGGTTTGTTTAGCCAGAGCCTCAAGAAGGCAAGCTGCCTGGTGCACGAATGTGTGGGGGAGTCGGGTTTGCTAGCCAGCTTGCAGTACTCCATCGACAGTGTGCGTTAGATCTTGCACTGACAGCCTGGCCAGACCACGGTAGAATAAGCGAGAGGTATCTGAACAAGGCCAGTTGAGGCGGCAAGAATTAGCTCGGGCTTCGCGCATCTCCCGGCAGGAGCACGCACTGTTGGTTTAGGGCCTTCGCGCAGGCGCTGTCGTGCCGCGCGCCTTCTGAAGGTGCGGCCTTCTGGGCGAATAAAGACGGTTCCTCGATTGACTCTCATCGGTCCCTTACAAGCTACGCCATTTGACGGTGTTCGTGAAAAATCTGAGCGAACCATCGCCACGCTTGTTCCGTGGCTATAGCTATGTACTAAGAGTAGTACTCAACAGCTAGGCGGCGCCCCATTCAGACACTTCTCTCTCTCCTCCACCATGGGCCAGACCTTGTCAGTCTCTATATATTATCTACTAGGTTTTAGTGACTATTTTCACTAAACTACGCGCATACAAATGAAAAAAAAAACATTTTTTTTTGTTGATATTGTTTTTCAAGCGTTTTAAAAGCGTTAATAGGGGTTTGCTTATAAATAAGTGAATGGTCATTTGTAACCACAAATCACCATGCTCAACCAGCTATCACAAAGCTCTCTAAAAAAAGATTTAATTCGGGCCTGTTATCTAATATCCAGTCTAGATGACAGGTCTACTGGTCAGCAGTTTTCACACAACCGCAAAAGACCGATCTTACGAAGCGTTCTACGCATGCGTGACGCCTCCGTAACTGTAGTTCACAGCGGACAGGTGCCAGTGCATGCGAGATGGCTCGTGTCGTCTCGTGCCGCGGCTCATGCCGAGTTAAGCCTGGTTCAGACAGTTGCGTTTGACTGCGTTGCGGCTGCGAGAAACCAGGACGTCCCTGCTGCTTGTATCGCGTGCCAAGATGATTCCCTGAATTGGACTCCACGCTTCATACGAAGCACAGATGTTCCGGTGACTCGCTTTCGGTTCTCGACGCAACGCAGTCAAACGCACTCAAACGCAAGTGTCTGAACCGGCCTTTACTGTGGGGTTGTCGCGCGTGCAGAAAGACTACAGGCATAGCCTCCTCTATACTGACAAAGCCCGGCAGATCGCCACAAGAGGCGGCCGTCGAAATTGAAGAGGTAGAGCGGCAGACAACGAATGAGAGGAGAGCCACGTGACGGGCGCCCCGCTGCGGCGAGACGTCGAAACGCACTTCTCCCTAGCGTTGGAATGTCCGCTCGTGTTCCTCGCGTTCTTCGCGCTACAGCTTCTTTTTTGTTGGGTTTGAAAACCATGTTTCGGGTCCTCGCCGATGCAAAAGCTGTGCGCTGACGTCCAGGTTCCACCAGGGTTTCCCGAGAAATGCTCTGTGCTAATAGAGGAGGCTATGCCACAGTTCTCATGATCCTTGCCGGCAGTGGCGGCGTAAGGAAACTGAAAGGTTGAGATCGGTCTATTAGGAATTGTTGGGCCATTATTTTATAATCACACCTTACTTCCTGTGTCGTTTAAAAATCCAAGCCATATTTTATGTACGCAGAAACGGAATCGATATATATGCTGCAGCATTTCGAATGACAACGCGATACGTATGATGAACGCTTCCTAACAATGTGTTTTTATTCCCGTCTTCTAGCAATTTTACTATTAATTGATTATCCCCTTCATAATTTTGTTCTGGTGGATTCAATCATTAATGACACGGTGGACATTCTAAACATAATGGAACTACACAAAATTGTTCTCATCGATCGTCTGCCCTGGAAAACATCGACGCTTATATTTCGAAAAACACAACGTACGCTGCCCAACACTCTTATGGCATAATGTACAGTATACCACGTCAGAAAACGAAAGCAAACATTAATAAACACTGCACGCACATGACAAAAATAATTTACGCATGCGGCAAGTGCGCGGGATGGTGGGGAGTTTTCAAATTTGTTAGTTCTAAAAGGGAGGTTCCGATTTATTGGGTGATCAAGGCGCTTGGAAATGTAAGGTGGGTCATGGAGATGTAGGATGCAAAACTCAAATGAAGTTAGAACTGGGCGTCGATTAAAACTTTAACCCGATCGACACCTTTTAATCGATTAATCGGATGTGAAAAACGGCGCAATATACAATTTTTATTCCGAATCAACCTCGATATGTACAT
This sequence comes from Ixodes ricinus, assembly GCA_037355805.1. Lineage (NCBI taxonomy): Eukaryota > Metazoa > Arthropoda > Arachnida > Ixodida > Ixodidae > Ixodes > Ixodes ricinus. Next base: position 3,862 of record JAZHYW010048845.1, read on the forward strand.
AAGGACTGAGTTCAAAAATATTTCACCGGTTATTACTTCAGCTGCATGAGGCAAAGGGGTTCGCTGATATTCTCCGGCAAGAACGACTTCCCTTGATTGTTCACAATATTCTCTTCTGCACTGAACGGAAACTGGAACGGCTTTGATGTGGCCGGGACACGTGGAACCTTCTGCAATTGTCTGGAGTTACAAATCTCGCCTCTACCATTTACTTTATTCAAAAATTTCACCGAAAGTTTTTGCTTCATACAGGTGTACTCGTCCGCATCTGCGTGGTTTGAAAGCGTTGATTTTTTACTTTCTTTTGGTTCGTCAAAATTTTACCGACTAACCGGTTAAAAAAAATATCGCTACTAAAGCATTAATCGATTAATCACTAGGTTAATCAATCAATTTCCCAACCCTTAATAGTAGATGCCGCAAAAAAAAAAAAAGAAAATCAAGAACAGGAAGACGGACAATTTGGGTTTTATTAGTAGTCGTAAGTCTAGATTTGTTTTTAATGACACTTGAGGTGCGCATGAGTAATCATGAGCACTGTAACGTGATGCTTTACTTGCAACAGATTTGAGCTTGTTAAGAAGGTACGCTTGATGAGGGCAGCAGCAGATGATATAATATTAGCGTATTTATGATACTACTAGCGCTCGCTTAATATTATACAGCGTAAAACGCTTGAACGTACCATCTACTCACATCTTGCAACGTTCTTCTTTTTTGTTTCTCCCTTTAGCACCGATTTGCAAGTCTTTTTCGACGAGACTCAGCTACGCATTATACTTGCTTCACATTCTGTTCTCGATAGTGAATCTCAGACAGACCTTATATTTCTCGATTTTTCGAATGTATTTGACAACATCTCAGACACAGATCGATGTCCTTGCACGGCTGAACTCTTTCCTCACTAACCGGTCTTGGTTTGCGACCGGCAACAACACCGACGAGTCTGACCCTTCTCCAGATAGTTCAGGGATGCCTCAAGGTTCCGTTCTGAGGCATTTCTTTTTTAACGTAGATTGACTTATAGGGCTAGCTAAATAAGAAAATATTTTCTTACTTAGCCAGTTTACTTTTTAAACATGACAGCGTTATTATTCAATATGCTTGATTACAGAAAACGCTGAAAACAGTGTGTAAGTAAAATGCATCGTAAATTTAATTATATCGTAAAGTTTAATTATGTACTTTTTATTGGCTACCTTTACCACGCCATAATTTTCGTTAAAACAAAACCAGCTGGATATATATATATATATATATATATATATATATATATATATATATATATATATATATATATATATATATATATATATATATATATATTGTTTTTATCAGATGTCTTGCTTTGCTTTTATCAGATGTCAGAGGTTGCTTTTATCAGATGTCGTTGGCATGATGGGAAAGAGTGTTCACTCATGTGTGCTGGGTGGTTTGCGTTGATTAAATCGGTTGAAAGTTAGCGCCAGTCTGTGTTGTATGTGTCTCTTCTTAGTCCGTCTTTTTTTCCGATTTTTAGTTTTCCAGACTTCCCATTTTTGTTTTTCTTTCTTGAAATCTTCCAACCGAATTGTTTTCCGTTAGCTCGGCGCACACGTGGTGCCACTATTGCCTCTGCACCAGACACCGAACAAAATATTAACGGTCTCTGAGCAGCACCGAAAGATTAAAGCAATGAGAGGTGAGGGATTTTAAAAGGCGTAGAATTGTGCCCTTTGCACTTCAGTGCGGTTTGCGAATGTCTATCGGCAATCGCTTTTTCGCTTGTTTTTAAAGAGCGCAAAAAAAGGCGGCAAGCTCGTGGAAGAAAAAAAAAATGGCCGGCTCAACCTTAGATGTATAACTCGGTCTTTCTCTCTGTGTCCGTCCCCCCCCCCCCCCCTCTCTCTCTTTATCAAGATCTTGAGATCTGTTCGCCATTGCTGTTTCCTTTTTAGTAAAAACATGTCAACAACAACGTCTCTCTCTCTAGCGGTTAGTGCGCGTGTGCACCAACGAGGTAGAGGGCAGACTTGTACGTATTCAACTGCTCTACTCAAGTTACTGTTGTTTAACTACTTTTCTGAGTAGTTTAGTAACTTTCAATTACATTTTTATTTCGGCAATTAGTAGTCTACTTTAACTACTTTTTTTGGTAACTTCTACTCAAGTTACAAATTACTTTCGAATTTTAGTGGTTTTGCCTATCAACAAGCATTCCTGCACAAAGGAGATAAGATGTTGGAAGATCAGCTGATACTTGCAAAGAGGGTGAAGCATGGGGCGTAGGAAGGGGGAATGGTTCTAAGAGTCCAACCCCCCCCCCCCTAAAAATTCTCACAAGCCCCCCCCCCCCCCCCCCCCCAATTCCAACAACACTGCTTCGGGGCGCTGGGAGCGAACAGACACGACGCAAGAGAGGCCGAGTAACTGCGGGATTAGCGCCGATGAATAGCATTTCTCTGTGTCCCGAAGCTCAACAAGACTTAACCCATTTGAAGAAAAGGCTGGTCCCCGCGTCTCCCCAACGTAGAAACTCTGGCCCACACACTGCATCCTCACTCAAAGAAGGCACCAAAATGCAGCACCTGCTCTGAAACTCATCTGGTGCTCCCGTAGTTTGTGCTGTACTCGAAGAATCGCGTGCATAAAGGGCAACGCAAAGATTACCTTTTGTGCTGCCTTTCCTCCCAAAACTCGGAATATGCAGATCTTCAAATATTTAAAGATCGTTCGAGAAACCTGTAATAATTCCCCCAACGTTTTTATTAAAAAAAAGTAATAAACAAGCAGTGTTGGGAAGTACTCCATGTACATGATACTTAAAGTACTTCTGTTTAGAATAAGTGTACTTTACTTGAAGTAAATTCTCTCAACATGTACTTGTACTTTCCAAGGAAAGTAAAACTCCCGACTTCAATGTACATTCTCCGAATTTGAAAACAAAAAAATGGCGGTATGGTCGTGTGGAAACGCGCTCTTTCGAGACGTCATTTGGTCATTTCTCTGAGTGTAGTAATGGCCTTATAAGTGCCTTATAAGCTGATTGTGCCAGATAGCTCGTCAGCGAGAGTAAAACAACTACTTTGCGGCGACTTGACCTTATACAATATTTGCTGCCATTTCCGTAAAAAACTGATGCACCTCTGATTATCCCTGGAGCAATGCATACCAGTTAAAAAAACACTGTTAGGGAATGAAAGGGCATCAGGAAAGATTGTGTTAAAAGTGCTTATACTTTACCTTGAAATATATTGTATTTATATACGTTACTTCAAGTACATTGAACCCTGTGTACTTACTACTTTGCTTGAAGTACATAACCTCTCATTTACTTTGTACTTTACTCAAGTACTTTTTAGATGTACTTTACGGAACACTCCAAACAAGCAAACTGCAAAATCAAGGTCAGAGAGTGCTAAACCACAAAGTAGAAATGACAAATTCGCAGTACATCCTTGACCAAACAAACAAGAAAGTATAAAACAATTAGGCACGCAGCAGAACCAGCTATGAAAGCATTTCTATGAAAAACAAGCCGATTCATATTTGGCAAGCAGAATTTCGCCAATGGATCAAAACCTCTGTGCTTTCTTTTACCATAAAAATCATATAAAAGTAACTTCAAAAGTAACTTCAAAAGTAATGCGCTACTTTTTTACGGTAATTAGTAATTTTCTCAATTACTTTCTATTTGGGTAATTTCTACTCTACTCAAATTACTTTTTGACGTCAATACTCAGTAACTTAACTTAATTACTTTTTTTGAGTAACTTGTACATGTCTGGTAGAGGGGCTTAGAGTGATAAACCGGAAGTTCGGAAGTGGCACCCCCCGGTTGCCGCCATGTTTTACGCAAATGTGACCACTCGTCACGTGACCTCACAAAAGCCGTGACGTCATCGGTAAGATGGCAGCGCCCAGAGCTAGTAAATGCGAGTTTGTTCGGTGCGCGGTAGCCGTGATGTGCAGCTGCTTTCCAACGACTTCGGGCTTTTTTGTGCTCGCTGACGCAAGTATAATGTGAAAACATGAAGGAATGAGACTTTATACCCTTTTTGCGCAAGATCGCTCTTGATCATCTGGATATTAACGCTTGTGAGACAGCATCAGCCGTATCGCCGTACCGGTGCTCGGATTCCCGGATGTGTTCGAGGATCGATAGAACTTTGAGTGCTTTTAGCATGCAATTTTCGCATTCTCTTAGCTTTGGTTGAACGTTGGAATGTCTGAGAATCGACGCGAAATATATGCGTCGGACGTAGGGCCTAGGGGAATTCGTTTCAGCCCGAGGTAACTGCATAATCACAGCCAACTTTTAGTGAGCAAGCTCCTGCGATCTTTACGTTTTGTGCTAATCGACGATTCTACATTCGATCGCTTTTCTTGCTTTTTCTGTGAGTGCGAAGTGCACACTTATTTTCAGCTGCGAGGATGACGTTTTATTGAGTGTGGGGATGAATAAATCGTTGCGGGCACCTGCTTCAAAGCTATTCAACTTGCTATAAGAACAACCGTTTTGGTGTACGCATAGATTAGCTGCACATTTTTCTCTTTCGTAGGATTTATTGCAGCAATACTTTTTTTTCATCACGAGTGCATTGTATTAGTCGGTCAATTATTTACTTGTTCTAATTACCTGGACAAGATAATTCATATTTGTGTTCATCCCTTGCCCGAAGAGCAGTCTTGTTGAAAAATGTTGACACATCCTTTCGGTCTCTTCAATAGACTTTTTTCAAAAGTGTGGGCTGCCTATACTTTGTATCACCGTAACTTGGAAAAGGGCAACCGCCACAGCCCCCTCGAGCCTATCAGAGAGACGGAGTGAAGGTATGTGACAAATCTGTGCAGACGAGCACTCTGATGATATGTTGTCATGTGCCTCTCTCCAACGTGCATATTGACTCATCGAGACTGTAGCCTTTGCCGTTTGCCAAATTGTGATGGAACGAATTACAGTAGCTACTACTCTAATTACCCAAGGCCTTCATACTTTGGGCATTTGTTCGACAAGAATGTTATGTCCGCCGTCACTGTGAACTCGGCTCAGCGCCTATTGGACTCGAATGCTGCATTAGCGTTCGACGTGAACTGGGGCCCATTCGTGTGCTCTACGCCTAAAAAAATGGTGACAATTGTGTTGCTTGATGGGGTTTTGCAAATGGTCTATTGTGTCATACGTATAGAAAATGTCCTGCTATATAACAATGTATCAACACATTTAATTAGACTAGATGCTCAGAGGTGTGTTCGTCTTTGTAATTAACAAGTTACAGCAATAATTATTTCTTACGAGTGTAATATTTATTTTTGGTAGCTGGGCTGGTTTTGTACTCATTAATGTCAGTGTGCTATGATGTTATTATCATATGTGTAGTTTTAAGTATCCTCTCTGCAATGCCTACGAAGGCCTCCGGGAGGGAATAAATTAATAAATAACATTTTCACATCACTGGAGTTTGTTTTCGGATGCACCACATGTTCAGGAGAGGTGGAACGAATGCAGCCCCATGCAACAAGTCTGCCAGTCTGGTATGTCCCATTAATTAATACTGAGGGGTCGGAGATGGTGATTGTCCTCAAAAGGTCCAGCGTGTGCAGTGAACACACTTCTTGGTGTCTAGACTCTGAAGGCGTAAAGGCAAGCGGAAATATGTTTATTTGGTTAGTGTATCAAATGTGTTTATTTCCACTTGATTACATAATTATGGATTCTTAGCAAATGGTTCCATAATGAGTTCTTTCTGCGACAGTCTCGTGTCAGGCGTTCAGTTGTTGTACCTGTACTCCTTGTTGTCGGATGACGCTCCTGGCACGTCTGTGTTCAGTTTGGTCGAGTGGCAACTTCGACTGACTGATGCCGTCTTGTAATCATACGTCATGTGCCGCCACTGACATCTGATGCACTGGAGCTGCAGGGCTGGCCTCTAATCCGCACATTTTCCTGGTAGTTTTCTGCGTCAATGCAGCAAGCTCGGGCATGTATTGCTTACATGGCTTTGCCTTTTCCTGTACCATTGACTTGATGGCTGGCAACAATGTTTGTTTGCTATCCAGGCCATTTCACTTCCATTCCGTAATGGTGATTTCTTCTGCATCCCGCGACCACTGCAACTTGTGTAAGTCTCGTGTGGCAAAGTGAAGTTGGGTGATGCTTGGTGTCCACTTTTGAGAACAACCAACCATTCTATTTCTTCAAGTCACTCAGCGGCATTCTCCTTCAAAGTTGGAAATTGTTTGCTTCGTGGCGTGGACACAGATAATTAGTGTCAGCAAATTATTAGGTATTGTCCTTGGACGACAACCGACACCAAATCAACTGTCCTTGCATTGCCGCTCACCTGCTTTGTCGTGCTTACCTCCCATCGAGGTGAAGGGGATCAGGAGCTTCGGGTAATGTCGGCACCAGGGACAAAGGCCGCCGAAGATAATCCTCAATGCTTCGCGGACGCTCGTCGAGACGTGGGCGAGGGTCGTTCAGCTTGAACCCTTGCAGGCCAATTCATTGGTATGGGTACCTCCAGTAGACATGGTCGGCCTCATGCAATGGTAGCAGAGTGGTTTTCGGTCGACCATTCGCAGCACCTCCGTTTTCCTCGGTGTATTTTGTTCAGCGCGGACCTACACTGGTTCTTCCTGATGTCGGGAATGCTTCGGCGTTGGGGTGTCTCGTTGAATTGGTATTGAATAGTAACGGGTAGCCGGTGGCGGTCGTCGTGACTTTGTGGCATAAGTCGCCCTCGGTTCGTCAGATGCCGCTTTGCTCGAAGAAGTCTCCAGTTGAAATGCCTGTCGAACTTGTTCCGAAACAATCTCGGCAATCAAAATAAAAGCCGGGCAACTGATGGCAGGAAGTAGCTTCCTGATCTCTCCCGTACAACGTTGTGGATGATGTCGCAGATGCCTGGGAGGCTGGCGTCGAAGTTGCAGCTTGATGACTCAAGTGTCGAGACGCTGGGGAGTTGTTGATATTGGCAGGCTCGGGCTTGCAGTGTACATTCAATGTTGGAAGCCTCGGTGATATGAACCCTTCGACTGTTGTCGTGGGGTTGCGGACAAGGCTGCCGAAGGTGTTGTGCATCACATGAG